>WWNC01000048.1:4760000-5050000 GCA_011125475.1 Melanerpes aurifrons | reverse complement strand
GAGAAGGGACCCCTGGGTCAGTCTATTTCATTCCCACATCCTGTCCACAACCCTATTTAAGGGGAAGCCATTTCCTGTCTTGTTCTCTCTTCTCCTACCTTGCTTTGCTGACATCCTGCTACTGTTGCTGTTAACCACGTCGTGGGGCCTGCTTCATGCTGTACCAGGCTCCTAAGGGAACTGCACCTGAAGAGAATCCATCTTACATCCAGATAATCCTTTGCCATCTGTTACTGGGTTTCTATATATTTTTATTCATCCCATTTCCTTACACCTTTGTAACCTTCCTTTTACTCAAATGCCTTTTATATTTTGTTAAACTTACCTTTTTTACTTCCAAATTGATTAAAGACTGTTCTTTTGTAGTTCTACCCTTTCTCTTCTGCTCCTGCCTAATTTGCTTTTCCCTGCTGGGAAAAGGGGATAGAGGAGGCAATTTAAATCTGTTTTGGTGGGCTTTTGGACTCCAGGAAAAGCTTAAACCACAACAGTGTGAGAAAATTATTTCTCAAAACTTCATCTTCCCGTGGCTAAAACTGGCTCATTTGGTAGGTGTGAGTTAAACACCAAGGCCAATGCCAGCCAATACCAACTCTTAGCAAGACTGCAAGTCTTTGAGTCTCACACTTTGGATCAGATCGATTAAAGCTTTTTGGCAGGGATCCTGTTTCTGGAAACAAATGGACTTTGGGGAATAATCATAACTCTCAGATAGAAGCACAAGTTCTATTTCTTACTTTCATGCATAAGGGGTGAATAGCCAAGATTTTGAGATCTAATGTAGCCATTTTTTTCCTTGAATGTATGAATCATATATATTCCATATATATGGACTAATGTATATTCCAGAAACAGATATTCTGGGAAACTTTGTGGGAAAGAAGTATGTATATGTGAACAGTGCACTTACATATATGACAGGATTAATGAAACACTATTCACATTTCATAGACAGCCTGGGTGGGTGGTTGATGTATCTTTTTTTATTGTTCTAGCCAGACAGCATTTTTGAAAATGGCTTAAATAATATATGAAATTTTAATGGGAAGGGTATTTGTATGTGTGCTCATTTCTGTGCTTGATTGGACTCAAGGTCAGAAGAGAAAATTTAAGGTTGCTACTGTCCTTCAAGAATCTTTGAACCTGCTTTTCTGACCAAGTTCAAGTAAAGAAAGAGATTTGTTTCCCTAGGCAAAATGAGCTGCCTACATTTATACTCACAGGAGTGAGTATAAACTCGTATAATTTTTTACCTTTTAACTTCATTTTTACTTATATTTTTTAAACACCCCCCACCCCTTTGTGCAAGGTCATTTGCAAATATTTTGACTTTTTAAAAGTACAAGAGCAAAATGACATCACTCCCCTCAAGAAATCAGTCCCTAAACTGCAGTGGAAGCCTGTCTTTCAGAGTTCTTTGGACCTCACTTTTATTTCTAGAGAAGCAGTAGCCTGAGCAGCAGACAAAGTTACAGAATCATAAAAGGTTATGGGTTGGAAGGGACCTCAAAGGTCATCTAGTTCCAGCTGCCCCACTATAGGCAGGGACACCTTCCACTAATCAGGTTGCTCAAAGCCCCATCAAACCTGGCCTTGAACACTTCCAGGTATGGAACATCCACAGCTTCTTGGGGAAATCTCTTCCAGTGCTTCCCCACTTTCATAGTAAAGAATTTCCTCCAAATACCTCATTTAAATTTGCTATCTTCAGTTTGAAACCATTACCCTTGTCCTATCACTATACTGCTTGACAAAGAGTCCCTCCCTGTCTTTCCTGTAGGCACCCTATAGGTACTGGAAGGCTGCTGTAATGTGTCTCCTGAACCTGCTGTTCTCTAGGCTGAACAACCCGAAGTCTCTGTCCATCCTTACACAGGAGATGCTCAGGTCTATGCCTTTCTTGCTCTAGAGGTCCCAGAGCTGATTGCAGTCCTCCAGGTGGGGTCTAGAGAGCAGAATAAAGGAAGAGAATCACCTCCCTTGAGCTTTCCACTCCCCATCAGCCCCTTCCTGGAACAAGGTCCAGCATCTCTCCTTGTTGACTCCTTGACCTGATTTTACTGGGACGGAATTACAGGCCAGCCATGATCTGCATGCCACTACTGTTTTGAGTCAGACAGGGCAGCTGACCCAGGCTGGCTCGGAGACGTGCCTTGGACCGTAAATGTCGTGTTCGTTACAAAGGGAGAAGTTTGCCAAAGACGTGGGTCCTCCTGCTTGGACTCATGTTCTTGCTCCAGTTCCTTCTGCTCCCAAGAGCTGTCTTCCCACTTGTAATCACTGTACATTTCCTGGGCTGAGTATAACTTCTTGTACTTGATATTTGCATTGCTATTAGTTGAACTCATTAAATCTGTGTTTGCTTCAGCTGATGGGTCTTCTCTCCATTTCCCTATCTCTCTTCTCTGCTACGGGGGGACCAGCAGCTGTTATAGCTTGGCCTTTGCACATGGGCTAAACAGAGAGATGGAGAAGCAAGTTCTCATCAGCATATTCCAGGAACCTTCTGGATTGCTTACTTCCTGCTGTGTTGTCCGTCTGTCAGATGTTGGAGTGATGGAAGACACTTGTGAAGACCAGGGCTTGTGAACATGAGGCTGTTCCTGTCTGTCTACAGAGGGCCTCATCCTCTTGGATGAGGATGGGATGACCTGTAGCAGACTCTCACTGTCCCTGTCCTCCCTTTAATCCATACCAAGAGGCTCTTGGTCAGCTCCTTATACATCTCCAATGGACTTCTCAAGATCCTGTGAGACAGTCTTAGTGAAAGTAGAGCCATTGCAGTATTGCAGAAAAGGTGTCAGAAATATTCACCATGAATTTCTTTTCCCTGCACAAATTATCATGCTTTCTATGACTGCTTTGCTAAAGGCTGATTTAATTATCTTTACAACCATGCACGGGTACTCTGCTAGCCCAAGTCTAAGTATCATGCAAGCAGTCAAAACTGCAGATTGTTCTTCAAGAGTGGAGTAGCATAAAAAAGCCATATAGAGGTAGGAGTCTGTCCCAGAGGAGAAAATAGTGTTAACAATTTCCCATTAAAAAGTTAAAAAAAAACAGATGAAAAACTCTATTCCTTCCCACTGTTGTCCTCTAGAGTAGCTCTCTTCAACAAGCCTTTTTGGAGATGGTTACATGCTCCTTAGGGTCTGCTGTGTTTGCATGGGACACTATTTTGGATATGAGTGCGAACACAATGAAAAGAAATATATTTGAAAACACAGTATTCTCATGTATTAAACATTTGCTCTCAGATAACCACCTCAAAATCAGAGGCTTGTGGGAAATCTGGTCAATAAGGTGAAAAGGACAAGGCAGGAAAGCGATTTGCGGCTACCTGAAGAAGGCTAAGAAGTCAGAGGCTTCTAAGTTTAAATTGTCTGCAGATCATCTGCATAGGCATCTACAAATACTACTAATATATGAAAGTCATGGAATGGTTATGAGTTGTTTTTTTTAATGAAAATACTATCTTTATCCCCAAGAAAAAAAAAAAAATTGTGGAAGAGGACCTAATTTTTTTTACAAAACTTATATAAATGTAGCTTTTGTTCTCTTCTTCCAGGCCACCCAAACAAATCTCTGTCCCAGAATGCTTGAAATAGATTTTTTGGTAGTTTTGTTTCTTTTTCCATCTTATGAACATTTCTTTAGTGAAAGCACACTGGTTTAACAATTAAAAAGATCCTCACTATAAGATGTTTCTTTAAGAAGTATGTGAGAACGATTATGGGACTTGAACATCTCTCCTATGAAGAAAGTCTGAGAGAACTGGGAATGTTTAGTCTGGAAAAGAGAAGGCTGAGAGGGATCTTATTAATGTCTATAAATGTCTGAGGGAGTGAGTGTCAAGAAGAAAGGGATGGACCTGTGAGCTGTAAAAACATCTATTAACTGAAATTTTCATGTGTAAGAGACCATGACATTTTTTTCCTAGTTACTGCTATCAAAGCAGACAATCATGATAGCAAATAATCAAAGGTGTTTACATGGCAGAACATCACCCGTGCCTCCACCCTACTTCAAAACGTCTATCCTGTCAGATGATGGCTGGTGCTTAAGTGCCAGTGGAGTCAATTGATTCACAGAATCAAGGACAGGTATAGCACTGTCATAACATATATAGCAGCAGCTAATTCCAAAAGGAAGGGTGTTTAGAAGTGCCTAGCATTGACTGATCAGAATTGCTGGCTGACACTCTCATCAATAGCTAACGTGTTTTCATAGCTCCTCTGGAGCTCAATTTGTTTGTATATGATAGTTTTTATTAAATCTAAGAAGCTGTGGTACTCTTACTTTGTAAAATTGCTTGAAGGGGTGTTCACTACACAAATCAAACTTTATTGTCAGTATTGTGCTGAAAAGGAGATGGTGGAGAAATGGGTGTCATTCTATTCCTCTCCTTTAGTTAAGAGATGTCCCATCCTTTGTAGCTAGTCTGTCAAGGCTAAGGTTAATATTTTGCTTTTCTGTATCCAAAAGGCACAAACAAGTGTTGCTAAGAGACATCTAAATTGCTTTAGTTCTGACCTGCTTCCTACTGAAATGTCTTTCCTAACCTAATAATTTGCACTGACCTCTTCAGATTTTTGTTTGTGATGTTCTTCTGCATGCTCAGAAACAATACTCTGTCTCTTCATGGAGAGGAACTTTTTCAGCACCTTCTGTCTACACAAGGGAACCTCTACAGAGTTTATCTTGCATGGATTTTAGTTGAGCTGGAGCCTGCCAGTAGTACTTACCCATAGGTAAAGCTTGCAGGTAATCCTGCAGCACAAGATATAATAATTCTGTTCTCTCTTGAGATGAGAGATCTTGCAGAGTCCTGTGCCTCCTAGATCTTCTCCTGCTTACAGCTAAAATGGTTGCATCTGTATTACGTACTACAGCCTGGCTGAGCAAATTTGATCAAGATTATTTAAACAGGGCTTTGCTGTCTATACGTGTTGACCTAACTTTTGTTATAAAGGTGAGCTGAAGTGAGCAAGTACACTGAAGAGTGAAGTGGGATACCTTAAAAGGAGGTTGTAGAGAGGTGGGTGTCAGTCTGTTCAACATAGTAACAAGTGATAGGAGAAGAGGTAATGGCTTGAAGTTGCACCAAGATAAGTTTAGCTTGGATATTAGGAAGAATTTCTTCACTGAAAGGGTTTTCAGACATTGGAATGGCTTGCCCAGGGAGGTGGAGGAGTCCGCCATCCCTTGAGGTATTTAAGAGATGTGTATGTGTAATGCTTAGGGATGTGGTTTAGTCAAGAACTTGTCAGTGTTAGTTAATGATTGAACTCAATGATCTTTAAGGTCTTTTCCAATATAGACAAATGTGGACAGCTGCAGAGTAAGGCTGATCTGAACTAGTCCTTAGCTACATTTTCTTGAGTTGAAAATATAGTCAGGATCTGGTTAGCTTTAATACAAGCAGGAAGCTGAAGCAGTGCACCATTTATGTCTGTTCATCTATCTCTAATAATATCCCTGGACTTTTTCATTCTCTCTACTCTTTTCTCTCTATCAGAGAGTACTTTATCATTCGTCTTTGTTTAGAAGCTCATTTTCTAAAATCATATGTCTGTACAAATTGACAACATCTACATATTTAGAATAGAATAGAATAGAATAGAATAAACCAGGTTGGAAGAGACCTTCAAGATCATCACGTCCAACCTATCACCCAACACCACCTAATCAACTAACCCATCTATCCAAGCACCCTGTCAAGTCTCCTCCTGAACACCTCCAGTGACGGCGACTCCACCACCTCCCCAGGCAGCCCGTTCCAATGGGCAATCACTCTCTCTGTGTAAAACTTCCTCCTGACCTCCAGCCTGAACTTCCCCTGGCGCAGCCTGAGACTGTGTCCTCTTGTTCTGGTGCTGGCTGCCTGGGAGAAGAGACCAACCTCTGCCTGTTTACAACCCCCTTTCAGGTAGTTGTAGAGAGTAATGAGGTCACCCCTGAGTCTCCTCCCCTCCAGGCTAAGCAGCCCCAGCTCCCTCAGTCTCTCCTCATAGGACTTGTGTTCCAAGCCCCTCACTAACTTCGTTGCCCTTCTCTGGACTCGTTCCAGCAAGTCAACATCCTTCCTAAACTGAGGGGCCCAGAACTGGACACAGTACTCGAGGTGTGGCCTAACCAGTGCAGTGTACAGGGGCAGTATGACCTCCCTGCTCCTGCTGGCCACACTGTTCTTAATGCAGGCCAGGATACCATTGGCCCTCTTGGCTGCCTGGGCACACTGCAGGCTCATGTTCATCCTACCATCAACCAGCACTCCCAGGTCCCTTTCTGCTTGGCTGCTCTCCAGCCACTCTGACCCCAGCCTGTAGCACTGCATGGGGTTGTTGTGGCCAATGTGCAGAACCCGGCACTTGGATGCATTAAATTTCATGCCGTTGGACTCTGCCCATCTGTCCAGCCTGTCGAGGTCTCTCTGCAAAGCCTCTCTATCCTCTAGCAGATCAACTCCTGTCCCCAGCTTGGTGTTGTCAGCAAATTTACTGATGATAGACTCAATGCCCTCATCCAGATCATCAACAAAGATGTTAAAGAGGATGGGGCCCAGCACTGATCCCTGGGGGACTCCACTACTGACTGGCCGCCAGCCGGATGTGACACCATTCACCACCACTCTCTGGGTTCGGCCATCCAGCCAGTTCCTAACCCAGTTCAGAGTGCTGCTGTCCAAGCCATGGGCTGACAGCTTGGCCAGGAGTTTGCTATGGGGGACGGTGTCAAAGGCCTTGCTGAGGTCCAGGTAAACTACATCCACAGGCCTCCCCACATCCACCAGGCGGGTCACCTGATCATAGAAGGAGATCAGGTTGGTCAGGCAGGACCTGCCCTTCCTAAATCCATGCTGGCTGAGCCTGATCCCTTGGCCATCCTCTAAGTGCTGTGTTAATGCACTCAAGATGACCTGTTCCATGATCTTGCCTGGCACTGAGGTCAGGCTAACAGGCCTGTAATTCCCTGGCTCATCCAACCGGCCCTTCTTGTGGATGGGCACCACGTTGGCCAGCTTCCAGTCCTCTGGGACCTCGCCAGTGAGCCAGGACTGCTGAAAAATGATGGCAATGTGGCATATTCCATGAATGGTACATTATTTAGATCATGGACATTTCCACTTATTAGAATATAGGTCTTCTATGTGTGTTTTTCCTGTTCTCCAGACAAAGTTTAGCATTTGTGGGTTATTTTCTGATTTCCAAGAGGTCCTTCTTCTCCTGACAATATAGAGGATTTGCTGTGTAACTATTCTTTAAAAGAGGAATGATGAAAGGAAGCAGGAAAATCAAAAAGCAGTTTGTTCTAATGCTTTGTAGCAGCATTTACTTCCTCTTCTTTTACTAAATTCCCAAGCCTGTAATGGAAAAAATCTGTATGGAAAACATTATTAGGAAGAATTAAGTGTGACAACAGATGAAGTGTGACAGCAAAAAATGTCCTTTATAGAGATGAGCTCTACAGCAGAAGGAAATATATGTGTTTACCTATGTAAAGACCATGGACCTTTGTAAAACTCAAAATCACAGGTACCTTTGCAGATGTCTGCTAAACCCATTTTGGCAAGGGAATTTTGCTTGATTTACAGGGGAGGGAGGAAAGCCACCCCAGAAAACGGTAGCAGAGTGTCATTGCAGTAGACTGAATGGGGGTATATTTATAAGGCTCTTTTGCCTTAACATTAGTGTTAAGTATTTATTTTCCTGTATCACTGTGTTAAAGGATAATCATCTCTTCTGTGAACAGAATGGAAAAAAAATACTCAGTTATGCCCTAAAATTCCATCACTTTCAGTACTTACTGGCATCCTGATACTATGACACTATGATACTATGATACTGTCATTCAGGTGAAGTGGCTTCAAAAAAAGCTATGACACTGTTGTGGGATGCTAATAAAAGTTTTTTTGGCTGAAAAGAGTTAAGAAACCTAAAGAGAGTGATGGATCAAGTCCATTCACTTTTCATTCATCCTTTAACAGACTGAATATTAGGAAAAAAATCTTTAAGTGAGGATGGTGATACAATGGAACAGATTGGGATTGGGTTCCACAATCATGGATTGGTTTTCAAGGCACCTGAACTGAAAACAACTCATGGGACACACTTGTCCCAGAGGGGGATAAGAATCCTGGGGCAGGAATTGGCAGGGCTCATTGATAGGGCTTTAAACTAGATTTGAAGGGGGAAGGAATTAATAGTCTCCTGCTGGCCGGTGACAAACGGAGGGGCAGCTCACCAGCAGTAGAGAGAAGGAGAGATGGTAAGGGCTCTCAACTTGCTGCCCTGAGGCAAGCCACGAATGATCCACCAGGACATTCTGTGGAAACCGAGGGGATTTGGCACAAGAGGAGGACAGGGCCAGCCCAGCTGAAGTGCTTCTATGCGAATGCGCGCAGCTTGGGCAACAAACAGGATGAGTTAAGGGCCACTGTGCTGCTGGGATGCCACGACATAGTGGCTGTTACTGAAACTTGGTGGGATGAATCCCATGACTGGAATGTAGGGATAGATGGATATAAACTCTTTAGGAAGGATAGGCAGGGAAGGAGAGGAGGAGGTGTTGCCCTCTATGTCAATAGCCAGTTGGAATCAGTGGAGCTCCAACTGGGGAGGGATGATGAGCTAGTTGAGAGTGTATGGGTTAAAATTAAAGGCAGGACAGGGGAAGGAGATATTACTGTGGGGGTCTCCTACAGGCCACCTGACCAGCAGATCCAAGCGGATGAGGCCCTCCGTAGGCAAATAGAAGCGGCTTCCAGGTCACAAGCCCTGGTCCTCATGGGTGATTTCAACCACCCGGACATCTGCTGGAGGGACAACACAGCAAGGCACCAGCAATCCAGGATGTTCCTGGACTGCATAGAAGACAACTTCCTCCTCCAAATGGTAGAGGAACCAACAAGAAATGGTGCTATGCTGGACCTTGTTCTCACCAACAGGGAAGGGCTGGTAAGCAATGTGAGGCTCATAGACGGCCTTGGCTGCAGTGACCATGAAGCAGTTGAATTTAACATCCTCAGGGCAATCAGGAGGAAGTATTCCAAGCTGACAACCCTAGACTTTAGGCGTGCAGATTTTGATTGCTTCAGGGATCTGCTAGCCAAAGTGTCATGGGACAAAGCCCTGGAGGGAAGAGGGACCCAGGACAGCTGGTCAGTATTCAAGGACCACCTCCTCTGTGTCCAGGAGCTCTGTATACCAACAAAGAGAAAAGCAGGTAAGAATGCTAGGAGGCCTGCCTGGCTGGGCAAGGAGCTACTGGACACACTATTACTTAAAAGGAAACTCTACAGGAAGTGGAGAGAAGGACAGGTAGAACAGGGGGAATATAAGGAAGCTGCCCGAGCAGCGAGAGTCCTGGTTAGGAAAGCCAAAGCAGAGTTTGAATTGAATCTAGCCAGGGAGATTAAAGGGAACACTAAGAACTTTTACAGGTATATTAATGGGAAGAAGAAGACTAGGGAAGGAGTGGGCCCCCTCAGAAAGGAAACTGGTGACATGGTCACAAGTGATGAGGAAAAGGCTGAGGTACTTAATAACTTCTTTACCTCAGTCTTCACTGCAAGGGCCTCTAGCCACACTCCTGATGTTATGGAAGTCAAAGCCAGGGACGGGGAGGAAGAACTGCCCATTGTAAGTGCAGATCAGGTTCGTGATCACCTGAGGAACCTGAAAGTGTTCAAGTCCATGGGACCCGACGGGATACACCCACGGGTACTGAGAGAACTGGCAGATGAGGTTGCTAAACCCCTCTCTATTATATTTCAAAAGTCATGGCAGTCTGGTGAAGTCCCCACAGACTGGAAAAGGGGAAACATTGCCCCCATCTTCAAAAAGGGTAAGAAGGAGGAACCAGGGAACTACAGGCCAGTCAGTCTCACCTCTGTGCCCGGAAAGATCATGGAGCAGATCCTCCTGGAGTCACTACTCACTCAAAAGAATACTGAAGAGGTGATTGGGAACAGTCAGCATGGTTTTGCCAAGGGCAAATCCTGCCTGACCAACCTGGTGGCCTTCTGTGAGCAGGTGACAAAATTAATAGATGAGGGGCAAGCAACTGATGTCATTTACCTGGACCTGAGCAAAGCCTTCGACACTGTCCCGCACCACATCCTGGTCTCCAAACTGGTGACACATGGGTTTGATGGGTGGACCACTAGATGGATAAGGAACTGGCTTGATGGCCGCACCCAGAGAGTGGCTGTCAATGGCTCCATGTCCCAGTGGAGGCCAGTGACAAGCGGAGTCCCTCAGGGATCAGTCCTGGGACCTGTCTTGTTCACCATCTTTGTGGGTGCCATGGACAGTGGCATTGAGTGCACCCTCAGCAAGTTTGCTGATGACACCAAGCTGTGTGGTGCAGCAGACACGCTGGAGGGAAGGGAGGCCATCCAGAGGGACCTTGACAGGCTGGAGAGGTGGGCACAAGCCAACCTCATGAAGTTCAATAAGAGCAAGTGCAGGGTCCTGCATCTGGGTTGAGGCAATCCCAGGCACAAATCCAGGCTGGGCAGTGACTGGCTGGAAAGTAGCCCTGAGGAGAGAGACTTAGGGGTGCTGGTAGACAAGAAGCTCAACATGAGCTCTTAGAGTGCACTTGCAGCTCGCAAAGCCAATCAGATCCTGGGCTGCATCAGGAGAAGTGTGGCTAGCAGGTCGAGGGAGGTGATCCTCCCCCTCTACTAAGCCCTGGTGAGACCCCATCTGGAGTACTGTGTCCAGTTCTGGAGTCCCTATTACAAGAGGGATGTGGAGGTGCTGGAACGTGTCCAGAGAAGGGCCACAAGGATGATCAGAGGGCTGGAGCACCTCTCCTATGAGGACAGACTGAAGGAGTTGGGGCTGTTCAGTCTGCAGAAGAGAAGGCTCTGAGGTGACCTAATTGTGGCCTTCCAGTATCTGAAGGGGGCCTACAGGAAGGCTGGGGAAGGACTTCTCAGGATCTCAGGTAGTGATAGAACTAGGGGGAATGGAATGAAGCTGGAGGTGGGGAGATTCAGGCTAGATGTGAGGAGGAGGTTCTTCTCCATGAGAGTGGTGAGACCCTGGAATGGGTTGTCCAGGGAGGTGGTCGAGGCCCCGTCCCTGGGGGTGTTTAAGAGCAGGCTGGATGAGGCTCTGTCCAGCCTGATGTAGTGTGGGGTGTCCCTGCCCATGGCAGGGGGGTTGGAACTGGATGATCCTTGTGGTCCCTTCCAACCCTGAATGAAACTATGAAACTATGAAACTATGAAACTAAGATTGTCTGGAGAGGTCATGGGTGCCTCCTCCTTGGTGGTTTTAAAGGCCAGGCTGGATGAGGCCTTGAACAACCTGGTCTAGTGGAAGGTGTCCCTGCCCATGGGGTTGGGGGGTTGGAACTAAATGATTTTTAAGGTCCCTTCCAACCCAAATCATCCTATGAATCTATGATCTATGAATAGATATGGCAAAAATAGTAATTCTGTTACTTTTAAATGGAACTCAAAGCTCTTTGACATCAAATTTGCATGTTTAATGAAACTAGTCTATGTACTGAAAGATTGTGCTGATTTTTATCAATTTATTTCTAATTTATAGGCATCTTTAAATTACATCCAGGGCCTCTTTTTATATTGTCTAACATTAAAAAATATTGTTAAAATTAAATGAGTAACATTTTTATCTGTTCTGTTCAAACCACAGATGCTAGATTTGATTTTATTTCTTACACTGAGATTGAAATTCTGGTTTAATATGCAGAACTACAGTCTAGGGAGTCATAAAATGCAGTGTGTTTTCATTACATGATGGCTCTGCACCTCTAGTTAACAGGAAAGCTGATTCATCAAGTAGTGATCAAGACATTTGGGCTTAAAAGGGAAATTTTCCACAAAGAAGCACAAAGGATGTGCTGGTTTTGTAGTATGTAATAGTTTGCTTTTCAGTTAAACTCTAATTCTGCCAATAAAACTGTTTTTTTTTTCAAGTGCAGCCATTTGTTAAAGATCAAGACAATGACAAGGCTGAAGTATGCATTATTCTTCCATTTGCAGAGTATTATGGAATTTTAAGGGTTTATTTTAAAGTGGTAACTCAGTCTGGTGTTTCTCCTGATGTCTGCATAATTTATGGTCTGAGGGTTTTTGTGTGCTATATTGCTGTTAAAAATGTGGTAAGTGGATTAAGAAAAGTTGGATAAAGACAGCAGAAAACTGCAGGTGTAAAAATTTTTCCTGTATAGACTGGGTAGCTTTTTAGGGAATTATTTTAAATATTAATTTGGTAATTTTCTTATATTGATTACACACCTTTTGTGAGATAGCCATCTTAGCTGGTCTGGTGAGATACTGCATCCCTGTGTCATAAGACACTAACCAAGCTCTTCAATGTTAGTTATGGTTTGATTGGTGTTTCATGGAGTATGATGATGCAAAATAATCAGTTGGGTTTTAGGGTATGAGCTACCATTTTTGTCATGATGTGCATGGTGCAGCTCCATATGGTTTGACACTGGGGGGCATGTTTCAGCTTCCTATCAGAATATCTTAGGATGCACAATATAGTGACAGGTCTAAAAGTATATATGAGTGAGAACATCTCACTTGCTGAATAACAAGGAACAAAACAAAACAACACCAACAGCAAAGAGCAAGAAATCCAAGAGAATAAAAATCTTCCATGCAGGATGGTGCTTTTGCATTATATATCTTAACATTTAATCTATGTTAGCTCTTAAACGTTTCTTGGATGCTTCTTGATCTTTAGCCTCTGTCCCCATAGATATTGCAGGCCTCTGCTTTCAAATGTGACCTCTAAGGAGCTGGTCAAAATACCTGTATATTTAATGATCCCATTATGCATATCCACAAACTGCTTGTGCTGCTGCAAAGAGGTATCATGGAGCTTCAAGACAAAGCTGAAGCTCATTTTGTAATTACTTGCATCCAAACCCAGATAACAACCAGTTTTAAGAAGTACTGCAATATCAAGAAATAATATCTGTCAGAGAAAGACCTGGTTTCATATACACAGTCCACGGGCAAATTTGTACCTTGGTGTCCTCTAGAGGTTTTCTTACATTTTTGGAAGCCAAAATCCTTAATTCATGTATCTGTGATGGATGCACAAAGGTAGGCAGCATATAAAATCACCATCTTCATAATGTTCTGTTCAAAGTGAATCTTTCCTTATTTTTCTTTTGCATATGCACTTAGACAAAAAAGAAAAAATCCTAAACTTTCCATTTATTTATTCTTTTTGCTTAGTGAATCATATGAGTGCGTACTGCATCAAGAAATGAGTGTGCACATATCGAGACTTGCAATTTCCCTGCAGCAAATTGTCAGCAATGCTATTTTAACTGATCCCTGCAGTATAAGCAGATGTAGGAAAATATTAGCTAGGCAAGAACATTTGGAAGTCCTTTGAAGTAAAGAAATCTGTGTTCTGCATGTATTTGTTTATAAATGAAAAGAGAGACTGTCTCTCCCTCTCCTTCCCCACATGGCAATTCATTCCTTTGTATTTTTTTTTCACTATCTCAAAATTATAAAATAAATTATAATTGTAACCTATTATAGGTCTTATAGGTCTTCCCCCGTTTTTTTTGTTTGTTTTAAAAAAGATGAATTAAAACAAATCCATTTCTGAGCTGGGACCTTGATCCCTTCAGAGAAACTACATAGCTCTTGGATGAGAATAGTTCCATGCTCTTGAATCAAAAGAAAAGTGAAAAAAATAAATCAAGGTATTAAGAACAAAATAATTTAAAATCACCCAGTGTTCTCTGATGCTGGTATAATGGCACCCATCACCCATTGATTTCCAAATTTTTGGGTCAAACTTCACAGAACTATTTGAAAATCTTTGATTTTACTTTTTTTTTTTTTTTTTAAAGGAAGAAGTGATAAAAAATGCAAAAAGGCAAGAAAACCAGCTAAGAGCCCAATATTTGTTAGAATTTTCATGTTCATTTTAATCTATTTTCTAAACTATGTTATAAAAAAAGCACGATCTCCTCCTTGTTATAGAATAATAGAATTGTTAGTGTTGGAAGGGTCCTCAAGGATTGTCTAGTTCCAACCCCGCTGCCATAAGCAGTGGCTTAATAAAACTTTTGAGGCAAAAAGGACAATGAAGTCAGGTTGGGGTTTTTTGATCAACCTTGTTAATGATATAATGAAAGAGCTTTTGTTTGTGATACCAGCACGCTTCTCAAAAGTTGTCTCTCTGCCTTTTACTTCCTCACAGGCCACGTCCACACTTTCATCAGATGATAACATATTTTATCTTTTTGTTGTACTGCTCAGTTAGAAAGGAGAGGTAAAGGCTGACTTAGATCTTGGCAGGTTTTATGCTGATGTTGGGGTTTGTTTGTTATTGTTTGGGACTTTTGTCCAAAACGATGCAAGTAGACATGAAAGTATTACAGGGGTTGTGTGTGATTAATAACTAATCTACCTCAGGATCACAAGAGGAAAACAAGGACTTGCTTCCTTACATTTCACTCTTTCATGTGCCATTTTGCTATCCATGGACCTTCCCAACAGGCTTAGTCCCTTCCTTCCAGAAGCTCCTTTGCTCACACTCCCACTTCCATTTCCTTATATTTTTTTTTTTCACAGGGTTGTCTGAAGAGTTACTCTTGAGAAACAGTCTTTGAAGGATTTTTTTGTTTTTTTTGTAAGAACAGCAATGTATCATATAATATACGTTAAAAATATGTTGGTTGCAACGTTTTAGAGTTTGAGAAATAGGACTTAAATAATACCAGGCTGAAAATTTGATCCCACATGGCTATGAGAAATAGTCACTGTTAATAATTCATAGTTTCTTACCAATATTATTATCGCTTATGCTTTTTGCCTATCAAATTGAAAGATTTAAGTTGGTTCAAAGCAAAGTATTTGTCTCATCGTTTAGTCTGCAAGTATAATAAAATCAACATTTCCTTCTAAGATTTTTTTTAATGCATCTTAATGTAGAAAAAATAAGGCTTGGTTTCTTAAAGCTTTTGTGTTGCTCAGCACTGACCTTTAAGAATTTCTCCTGCTGTATCTGCACATTTCAGCTGTATGAGTGAATGAATGAAGAGAGTTGCTCTGCTTTACCCAGTATGTTTTAAACGCCGAGGCCACCCCAGCGCTTGGCAGGTCATGTCTTCTTTTCAGCATATGAATACCAATACTGGGTTATTGTTGGAAGATGCTTAATCTCTGAAAGGTAACCAACTGAACACACACAATTGCAGATTACTAAGCATACAGATTCTAGAAAGATTTCCTACTCTGAGGAAAAGTGTTTTGGCAGTTTTATTGTCAGAGCTGTGGTAAGCAGATGGCTTCGCTCAGCAAATAATGAAAATGCTGTAAACACAAAAAAATTCTGATATTTTCTTGCAGTAAGTCTTGTGCAGGAAAGTGAGTAATCTATTTGAAGTCAGCAATGACATATGAAGAGAAATCAAAGGACCTGGTTTCTCTTTCTGATGGGCATTACAAAAATACATTGTACCACTACTCATGCACTGATGCCTTTTTGCTGATGATCCTGAGAGATTTCTCAGGACAAGTTCATCCCTCAGAGAGGACTTCTAGGCTTTTCATGTCACTGGGCCATAAAGCAAAAGAATGACTTGGTGCGGAGTGACTTTTCACTACTCATATAATTTTGAAAGTCACCAAAAATTACCTGAGGTCTTTGCAGGTCTAAAGAGGAACAAGGGAAATGAGGAAGCTGTAACTCCTGAGCTGTACATAGATCCCAAGCACATTTAATGTCAGTTCACAGACTCTGGGTCCCAGCCCAGGAGCTGACCATGCTGAGACAAGGGTTTCCAGCAGTGAGCAGGACAGATGATGTGAGCAAGTGGCAGCTGAGCCCTGCCTTTATAGTTCATCTTAAACCATAATCCCTACTGGGCAATGGCAGGGGTTACAAAAAAGCTATTATCTGCTTTGGCTTTGCGTCTACCTGTGGCTTTGCCAAATCCTTAGCTCTCCCAGGTGGTGAAAAGTGTAACTTGTGGCTGGTGGAGTGTGTGGAGACGTTGCCGAGCAGTTGGGTGTGTTGCCTATGAGCTACAGTAATGGGCGTGTTTTTTATGGGCAGAGGAGCTCTATCATGTGATTTTATGCCCAAATCAGTAAGAAAACAAAAATAAAATTCAAGGTATTATTTGTTGCAGGCTTTCTTTTTAATTGTTGAGATGCCTTCTTGGTTTGTTTTGTGGTTATTATTTTTCCCCTGATAATTTGTATTTGTGTTATAGCACTTGTTTACACAGTGCTATCAGTACCCTCAGTGTCAGATGAAATGAAAAGAAAAAATCTTTGCCTTCCATTGGAAACCTAGCAGGGCATCATTAATTTATTCTAATGACTGGGAGATCAATTGCAGAATACTGATTTTTGCCAGTCAACAAGCAAGGGGACAAACACAATAAAACAATCAAGGATAATGTATCATTAAAGGTACTTTGTTGGTTTAGTTGACAAATGTAATTTGATTTAAATTATTTATTGCTGTACTGCATTTAGTAGCAGACTTGTAAGTGCTTTGCAGTACAATTTGTAAAAATAAAGCAATACATTACATTTAAAACCAGTGGTACTAAATGTGATTCTTCATGTCCATACAGTGATAAATATGTGCAACGAACACATATAACATTGCCAGTAGAATGAGCAGGTGTGCTGTGTGGACTTAATTTTCTGGGTTTTAATTTTCTGGGCTTTATCTTTTGTAATTTTCACACAACATTTCTGTTGCACTCTTGCATTATTTTTATTTTCCTTTGTTTTACCTACCTCAAAATATGCAGTGAATCTGTAAAAGCCTTCTAAGGGCTTTTTGTGGATGGGGTTAAATCACTTTGGAGCACATTTTCCATCTGCTTTTGCTGTTCCTAAGTCACTTAGGAGCCTTCAGCATCTTATCTGTTTCCACCAGGTGCAATGGCAACAGTAACTAATAAATCTGAATTAAAAATCTGCCAAGTACAATGAATAATACACAGAACTATGTGCCACAAACAGCATATTTGCTTGTATATCAGAACAGTGAACCAAGAGATGCCAAGGACTTGAAGAAAAAGAAGGTGTTTAGGTGTAAAAAGGCACAGGACTCCAATAGCTAGTGAGAGACCATGTGCCAGCGTTAATAAACTGGGGAAATGGTTTCACTGTAGGCAGCTGTCACATCACAGGCAAGATCCCAATATTTGCCTGGCTCAGAATTCCAGGACTCTGACTGGAGCTGTTAGACAAAAATAATGTTACCTCTTTTCCAGTGCCCCAATGAGGCCTTGCACTGCTACAGAAAGCTAAAACAATCAAATGGTTTAACTATTAAAGCAACAGATACAATGCATTTTCAATTGCTGGTGTTAAAGGCACAAGACAATCTCAGGATTAATAAATTCTGGGTATCACGTGACACTGCCAGAGACACACATCTTTGCAGTAGCCTTGATATAGAATAGAATAACAGCAAAAATTCAGATATATAAAGGTGCAATTCTTTCAGGGAAGAGTGTCGCTGTCTTGAGTGGAGAAAAAGGAACCCAGCCTATTGACTATTCTTATCTCTGTCTTGCCAGCTGCTGCTGCAGCATCATCTACTGCTGCCCATTTGCACCCCTACTACTGATGCTGGCCCTTCTGCCCCAAGAGATGTTCCTTTCATGAGTTTTACACCCTAGCCTTGGATATCCCTGCCTTCTAGGTGGTATTTAGCATGATCATAGTCATGTATGTTAAACCTGTACTCATTTTTGCTCGTTAGCATACTGAGGACTGCCAACTTTAGTACTGAAATATTGCAGTTAATTAGGCAAAGGTCTTTGCTCAGGTACCCTGACCCTCAAAATCTGCTTTGAACTTGGGTGTTTATGTTATTTTATCCTGCCTCATCAGTTTTAGTCAAAACAGTGTCACCTTATCTTCATAAAACTCCTTCCTTCAGACCTTTGGCAGGCTAGACCCACAGATCTTGATTTAACATAAACACCTGCTGATCATAAATGATCTTGACCCCAAAGCATGCTAAATCAACTTGCCTTCCTGTCCCATTGCAAGCTAGGCAGTTATTCACAGTTATGGAGGTTAATGCTCATTAAAGCACTGCTACATACCATGAGCACTCACAGTTCTTACTTTTTTTAATTTTCTTGTTCTCCTTACTCTGAGCCACTAATGTTTCTGTTTTGCTGGTGATAGTTTGTGTATTCCTACATTTTCCACAGAACTGCTACTTTAATCTTGTAGGAAGCACTCATTACAACATTTTTTTCTTCCTTTTTATCTATATATCTATACCTGTACCTTTATCTATCTGTATCATCTAGACCTATATGTAATCTATCTATCTATCTATCTATCTATCTATCTATCTATCTATCTATCTATCTATCTATCTATAGGTCATGTGAAACCTAAACTGTAGACTCTTTTTGCACGAGAAGTGGAGATACAAAACTAATTCTAAAGATTCTAAAAATTCTGGAGGTCCACTTTGTGAAACAGGGTGTAGGACCTGGCGCAGTGTAGACTTAAGCAAGCAGACATCAAACACAGGCATGAAACTTTGCAGTAATTTATGATCTGTCAGCTGGGAGTGTGAGGAGCTTTTCTCTGTACCCTAAAATGTAACCATTATCAAAAGGACAGTGTTTACCTTTTTTAACCAGTTTTTTTATGTAGGAAGTAGTCCTTTTAGGTATATAAATAACAGAGGAGCTCTTAGAAATTAATCAAATCTAATTAAACTAGATACATAACTGTAACAATATAGGTATGATTGGGTAATAAGCAATTATGTTTTACATACATCCTGATGTAGGTGCTGCTTTTCAGGAAAGTGTCTTATTGTATAGATATTTTAATATCTAGAAATGAAGCTGTTTGAGAACTTTAGGATGAAATTGTCATGACTTGGAAATCAATAAGAAAAATGGGAAGTACAGTATTTCCAAATATTGAGTGGATGAAAATAAGTTTTTCTTCATCTTCTCTTTTTACAACCATGGAAATCAAACAGGTTTTCAAAATCACTGAAAAACAGTAGCTCAAGAACATCTATTTAGCACTTCAAAAATTCATGTTGCAGAGCAAACACACTACAGAAGATTTTCTTTTTCCCTGAAGAAACAGAAAATATGCTCAAGAGTGTTTAAATTAAAAGTCTTTATTGTGGGGAAAAAAAGCAAACCATGAGAATCTGGAGACAAAGAATACTGCATGATGTGATGGATTTATTAAAGAGGAAATCCAGACTAATCTGACTAATTTGTCCCCTTGATCTATATTATCAAAATTACACAGGCATTCTCTGCACCATACAGAGCACTGAAATTATTCCCAACATGTTTTTATAGTTGCCTCAGAAAAGAGACATAGCCACCTTTATTTCTGCTCAACACATACAAGACTTGGAAAGAGTAAAGAAAGCAGCTACATCAAACACTTAGCTGGAGAAGAGGCAGAGAAAGCAAAGAGAAAGAATCCAATTATTTTATGTTTGTTTTGCTAAATGGTTTTTCTGTCAAGGGTTTCAGAGAAGAAATCCTTCCTTCCTTCCTCCCCCTGTCTTTTTAACTTGTTTTTCTCTATTCTGTAAAGCTGAGAGAAGACAGCACAATATGACTAGCTATACATTGCTGCTGAGACTTCTGCCAACACTAATAAACCTCATCCTACAAGTATCAACAAAGTACAGCCTAGGCTTTGTCTGCATATGATTTAAAACAGGAACAATAATAAAGAAAAAAATCCAAACCTTTTGCAATCATCTTGCAATTGATAATTGTTCAGTTTCTTTCCCTTGAAGAGGATCCTCCAGCTGAGCTAAATGTTCTCTCCCTTTGACCCTATAAATATTTCATAAGGTGTTGTAAACTTGAAACCCCAAGCTACATATGTAGTTCAAAGAGCATTAATAGTATAGCCTTTAGGCTTTTTGCAGCTGACAAACTTTTGGATCCTGCAATGTGCAGAGTGCTCAAAACACTCCCAACAAACCCCCAAAGGTCACAGAGTATGCTCAGCATCTCCCAGTTAGGACTCTGATTATTTCAATAACTCCTCTTTGGACCATTAGTAGACTTTAGGACAGGCAAAGCACATTGAAAGTAACAGGTGAAATTATTCACATATAAAGCTTCTGCCCTTCAAGTTTGTGGCAATGCCAGATTTATTTAGCATAAGAAATCCATTGTCGTGCAGGACTATGTTGATTATCAAGATCTGGACAGTCTGATTCAGAGCACTTTAGCTGAAAAGACCTGCAATGATATCTGGTCAACCCAGGATATCTGTGAGCAACCCAGAGTGGACAGGACTCGGGGTCTGGAGGCAGGACTGGCAGCAGAGTACTATTGGAAACCAAGGTCTGCCTATGCTGTCTGTACCACCAGTGCTTCTGGAAATTTCATCAGAAAGAGCTCCTCAGTAAATCTGGCCAATACAGATCTTTTCTTCTGCACTGTGCTCTCTTTTTATTGACCCACTCTTAGCCTCTGAAAGGCTTGACAGTTGTTATTTTGGATGTCACTGAAAATGACCATATGGTGGAGATGGAGTCTTGTGGATGGTGTAGTGTTGAAGAGAGAGGATAAGACATTCATTTCCTTAAAAAAATGACTGTTCATTAATATGTAGCTATCTTAGGTCACAATTTATCTTAATGATCTCTGGGAAAAATAAAATACAGTTTTGACTAAGTTTTCTAAGTATTTTCAGGATGATTTCAGAGACCATTAGAGATGTATGTAGAAGAAAACACAATGTATCACACATATCTCTCTATTCTTATATCTGTACCAAAATCTTACAGTTGTTATTTTTGTTTGTTTGTTGTTTGTTTGTTTGTTTGTTTGTTGTTTTTTCCCCACTCTGTATTTCTCAGCCTCCAAGGCAGACAGAAGTTTTTTGAGTAAAACAGAAAAGAACATAATTGTTACAAACTACCTCTGCAGGACAATCTTTTCAGAAAGATTGTTTTCGTTATCTACTCATGTGTAACTTTCTTCTTATGCATATTTTTTCCTGTACTGTTTATTTTAGTCATCCCACACTCTCACCAGAATGTCTTAGTCCAGTAACTATGAATTTGCTAGTAGTTGTAATGATGGATCCAATTTATGGTTTAATTTGGGGTTTCTGATGTCCTGCAAGTGTGTCTAAGTGAGGTCACCTCACAGAGTGTAAACAAGAGGTAATTGTGGCTGTCACATTGCCTAGTGAAATGTGGATGATTGTCTATCTTCAGTGTAATTTTTTTTTCCCTGCACTAACAATGTACTTCTCAGAAATCTAGCTTGACAACTGCCTTATGCCTCACATGGTGCAGATTAGCACTATTTGGTTTGTTTATGAGCTTGCACTTCATACTGAAGAAGAGGGTAATTATTTTCAAGTGCAGGATCAGGCCTTGTATTATCTACATCTTGAATGTAGCTTTTCTCTGTGGGTCAGGGACAAATACAGATAAATATAGCAGGGCTTATATAAAGACCTTTTTTAAAAAAACTGTTGTTGTTGTATATAACATGCTTAGTATTATACAACTTTTCTTACCTGAGAGTCAGAGTCAGACTGTGGCTACACAGAACATGTCTTACAGTTTTCACATGGCTCTGTTTCAGTGAAACACTGACTTTATTTCCGGTTATAACTAAGTAATTGGGGATGTCATCAAAAAGACTGTCTCCATAAACAATATAAGATGTTTTCTTAAATATTTTGCTGAATTGGGGAGTGAATGTTTCTGGGACATTATGTGGAGCTTCTGAATTCCAAAATAGCCCTAAATAAATCTACTCAGTTATAGACTAATTTATTTTTTTTTAATACTATGCAGTATGTAACATTAGTCTTGACATTTTTACATATGCACTATTGCTGAGATATAGTTGCTGTGGGAGGTATAATTTAGAATTTTCCAGCCTTTGCACATTAAAAAATCTCTTGTCACAGCATTACACTATTATGTTTATCATCATATTTCCCTTTCTTTTTTTTTTTTTTTTTTTTTTTTGACCTTAGCATTGTACTGTGGATCATTTTTATAGAGGTCTATGAAATGTATCTAATTAACCCTATGCATAGGTACTCAGTTATTTGGGTTTTTTCATTGGCGAGAAATTAATTTCACCCTTCAGGACCAGATACCTAGCTAAATTGTTCAAGTTTTATTAATATTTTCTATTCAATCTCTTCTGAATGAAAGTGAGAAACCAACAATATTTGCTCATAGCTGTAGTTTCCAGTAAAATATTGAAGCAGTTAATTTCGTATCAGGATTTCTTTGAATTATTAACCAGATACTTTTCTGTTCTTTTACTGTGCATACTGAGGCAATGGAGTTGTTCAGATTAAAAAAAAAAAAAAAAGAAAGAAAGAAAGAAAGAAAGTAAGTCTGTATCCATCACGTCATAGAATAACCTTCAGACTTATGGCATACTGCGTAAATAATTGATGCTATCAAGGCTTATGTCAAGGTACAACACAAACAGTTAAGGTACATTTGACTTGAGCTACAATACAAACATGAAGACAAATGGTATTAAATAAAATTGCATTTTTCCTTTCTGCTGCTGACATTGCCATTGACTTTCTTATGAGAGAAATTGGATCAATACAATCAGGGCATTAAATGTTTAATAACAACTTAAAACATTTAAATTTTGCTTCGTACAGACTTCTCTCAAGCAGTGTCTTAATCAGTACATGAGAACAGAAGACTGACCAGCCTGCAGAAACAGTGGTGCTGTCAGTCCTAGCAGGGCTGGATCTGTGAGCTGCCAGCAGGGTTGGTCTGGTGGCTCGCCAGTCTGCTTTGCTTGGCACCTGGGAGGTCCAAAGCATCCATTTGTCTCTGAGGATTCACAGTTTACTTGCATGCACATCTCTTTATCAGAGCTAATCTGGGAGAGGTGTGGTTGGATGAAGACACAAGAGCGGAGAAGTTGACATACACAGGAGAAAACAGAGAGCAAACACTACTGCAGGAATATTCTCTGCTTGTTTGGCCTGTGGTCTGAAGCTGTGAGGCCACCTTTCTCTTCTTACTGTCTCCTCCTATGGTTGTTTTTTTCAAAGGCAAGATGCCTGAGAATCCCTCCCCCACTCTCCCTTCCACCTTCCTGATCAAGAGAAAAAGAAAGGGAAGGAACAAATCTAAGGAGAAATAATTTGGAGTTGATTTCGAAGTAGAGAGGTAAAAATTTTCTTTAAACAATATGTGTGTGTATATATATATATATATATACATATATATATAACAGCCAGCCAGCAGCCAGCACCAGAACAAGGGGACACAGTCTCAGGCTGCGCCGGGGGAGGTTCGGACTCGAGGTGAGGAGGAGGTTCTTCACCGAGCGAGTCATTCGGCATTGGAGCGGGTTGCCCAGGGAGGTGGTTGGGTCATCGACCCTGGAGGCGTTCAGGGGGAGATTGGACGTGGCACTTGGTGCCGTGGTCTAGGCATGGGATCTGTGTTGATGGGTTGGACTCGATGATCCCCGAGGTCCTTTCCAACCTAAGTGATACTGTGATACTGTGATAACAATAACAGGAAGGGTTCACAAGAGTAAGGAACAAGGATGGATGGGGAAAATATGCATATACAACCAATCCTTTGGAGTCCTTTGTAGAGGAGTGGATGTAGCAGGGAGAACGACCAGACCTGACCACATGGCAGAGAAGCAGGAAGACAGCAGCAGTCCTCTCATCCAGGCAAGAAGAAGCCAAAGAGAGCAAATGACTGCAGTGTCATCCCTTTTATAGTCTTGCTGGACAGGGAGGGGGAGTGGAACAGACTTACCCAGTTCCCCAGGGGGAAAATGCCCCCAGGGTGAGCAAGGCTCTCAGAAGCCCTCCCTCCCCCCCCTTTCAGGTTGGGCATAACCCGTCACATGCAGTTAAAGGAAAAACTTATGTTTTGGAGCACCACAGCCTACCCGGTAAATTAGTGCTAGACAGACTTTTATCTAGAAATTTAGATGTCCATGAACAAATCTCGATGACTGATAGATAGATTTCACATGAGGTGGAGTTTGCTGCACACAGCTCTTCCTAACATTTGCCTGTAAAAACAAGCCAATAATATGTGTTGAAGGAAACAACATAAATAAATCTCAAGATCAGGTGTTCTGTAGAGAACTGAAATTTTGATAGTATCAGTCAGGGTTGGAAGGGACCACAAGGATCATCTAGTTCCAGTTTCAAGGGATACATTCTCAAAAAGGGCTGTCATTTAGGAAAACACTGTCTTGAATAAGGAAAACTGTACAAGTTTTTCTCACAAAGTACTTCATTTTGAAATGTTATTTAATTTTAGTTTACAGTATGCATACATATTTTATGTTTGTTTGTGGTTTTGTTTTGTTGGTTTTTTGTTTGTTTGCTTTTGTTTTCCACATAATTCCATTGTGGTAGTTTTAAGCTATGCCTTTAAAAATTTTTCACAGATCTTGAGCAGAGAAATAGTAAAATCACTATTCGGTGTAAAAGGAAAATAAAGATAATTCAAACAACCCCATTGGAGAGATATCTACCATAAGATTTATTTCTCAAAACAATTTCTCTTTCTTCTCTCAATTCTTCTCTCTGGGAGATACTAACTTGCTTCTGCTTGACCTTGGCTGCATTGTTTTGTCTGAGTCTAACTTCTCTGCTCCTTTCTCTTGTCCCTCTTTTTTTTGCAGGATGGTAAGGGGGAGGCAGAGAGCTAGAAGCCAGTAGTTCTTTGTGCTGTTTACTAATTGTAAATACATGCAAATACTGCATATTGTCTATATATTCATCGCCTCTCATTGTAGGTTGTAGTTTTGCTTGTAAATACATCTTCCGTTTGCTTCCAGATGAGCCGTTCTGGCAAATTTAATGTTGAGGGGGCAGAAATTTCCACCCACAACATCCATAAAATTTGTTTAACGCAACAGTAATGACTGGTCATATAAATTTTCCTTGGTTCTTGGCTTCTATTGACCTTGTGTAGATTCCTGACCAGACAATCAGTATTCTGTCAGGCAGTCACTCAAACAGCAGCAAAACACAATACTGTGAAGCCTTTTGTGGAGTCATGGCATCATAGAGCCATGATAGGTGGGCTTCATCCCATCAGTGTTTGAACATGTCCAAGAATGGAGCATTTCAGGCACCTACCCCAATGTTTTATCACTGCTGCATACAACAGTAACGTGCCCATGTCCATCCTTGTCCTCACCCATTCCCCTTCTCATCCTCAGGCTGAACAGGCCCAGAACCTCCCACCTCCCCTTGTAGAAATTCTGATCCAGGTCCAAGCATCATAGGATCTTTCCTGTGGACTATATCCTGTACATGAGGATCTGTCTTGAGCCAGCAGCCCAATGTTCAACCATGTTCTCCCAGTATGGTCTCCTCAGTGCCAAGCAGTGAAGCAAGATGATACCTGGCCTTACTGCTGTGCCTGAATGAAGAGACCCCAACATAGGCATTCTTTGCTGAAAAGGATCTTGTTAACTCTTTCTGCCCACCAGGACCACATCTCTTGTACAAAGCTCCTATGGCAAATGAATCACAGCCTGTATTGGGTCCATGGATCCTGTATTGACCCATGTAATTATTCTGTGCTTTGTGCTGTAAGCAGGACTTTGCATCTGACTTCACTGAGCTTATGGGGGGTGATTGCCACCAGTCCATTTCTCAGTCTTCCTGAGGAAAAATAAAATACAGTCTTCCTGAATGTCAGCCAGAATCTTGACTGTTCTGCCACTCCCTCACCACTCCCAGTTAAATATCAACTGCAAAACATCTAAAAGTGTACTCTGCCCTATAACTTAGATTGTTTATAAAAACATTGTATTGGTTTTGCTTCTAGTCCCTTGCTGGATGCTACTTACTACTAGTTGAAATAACACTGATCATGGCTCTTTGAGCTCAAAAATCTAGTCTGTTTTCCAACCAATTTGTCATTTGCTTATCAGGCCATATCCTGCCAATTATGGTAGAACTTTGCCATCAGAAACCATGTGCCTTTGCTAAAGCCAAAGCATACAACATCCAGTGTCCACATCAGCAGTCACCTCATCACAGGAAGTAATTACCTAGGCCAGGCAGAATTTGTCCCTGATCTAAGCTGGCTGTTCTCAGCCAACTTCTCATCATTCATGTGCATGAAAAAAGCTCATTTCTGTATTTTATGGCTGAATTAATATCCTGCTGATGGGGTCCTCATGGAAGATGCAGTCAGGAGTTTGGCACAGATCCCTCAGCTAATTTCTCTGCATTTCAGCTGCTCAATCTCACTGTGCTTAAGTGGAGGAAATTCTGAAGTCTCCTAAATAAAAACTATCCTTTAAATAAATGTATAATATTCTAAATTTATCTCAGCACTCCCAGTACCTAAATCTTATGTAAGGCTTTATAGCATTGTGCAGACCAAGAAAGTTAAGAAACATAATCCAGCAGTCTGTTCTGACTTTAGTTTCTATGAAAATAAGTGCTGCAAGTTATCAAAATAACTCAATAAAGAAAGTTATCCAAATAGCTGAACAACAAATAAGGGCTTGGTGAAAGGTTCATCAGTCTCATTAAGGACTTTGTAGCCCTTCTTTTCCTTTTGGTGAAGCAGATATGTGTGCCCATTGACAGACTTAGTATCATAGTATCATTCAGGGTTGGAAGGGACCACAAGGATCATACAGTTCCAACCCCCCTGCCATGGGCAGGGACACCCCACACTACACCAAGCTGGACAGAGCCTCATCCAGCCTGCTCTTAAACACCTCCAGGGACGGGGCCTCAACCACCTCCCTGGACAACCCATTCCAGGGTTTCACCACTCTCATGGGGAAGAACCTCCTCCTCACATCTAGCCTGAATCTCCCCACCTCCAGCTTCATTCCACTCCCCCTAGTCCTATCACTACCTGAGATCCTGAGAAGTCCTTCCCCAGCCTTCCTGTAGGCCCCCTTCAGATACTGGAAGGCCACAATTAGGTCACCTTGGAGCCTTCTCTTCTGCAGACTGAACAGCCCCAACTCCTTCAGTCTGTCCTCATAGGAGAGGAGCTCCCTCTGATCATCCTTGTGGCCCTTCTCTGGACACATTCCAGCACCTCCACATCCCTCTTGTAATAGGGGCTCCAGAACTGGAGACAGTACTCCAGGTGGGGTCTCACCAGGGCTGAGTAGAGGGGGAGGATCACCTCCCTCGACCTGCTAGCCACACTTCTCCTGATGCAGCCCAGGATCTGATTGGCCTTGTGGGCTGCAAGTGCACATTGAGAGCTCATGTTGAGCTTCTTGTCCACCAGCACCCCTAAGTCTCTCTCCTCAGGGCTACTTTCCAGCCAGTCACTGCCCAGCCTGGATTTGTGCCTGGGATTGCCTCGACCCACATGCAGGACCCTGCACTTGGTCTTGTTGAACGTCATGAGGTTGGCTTGTGCCCACCTCTCCAGCCTGTCAAGGTCCCTCTGGATGGCCTCCCTTCCCTCCAGCGTGTCTGCTGCACCACACAGCTTGGTGTCATCAGCAAACTTGCTGAGGGTGCACTCAATGCCACTGTCCATGGCACCCACAAAGGTGTTGAACAAGACAGGTCCCAGGACTGATCCCTGAGGGACTCCGCTTGTCACTGGCCTCCACTGGGACATGGAGCCATTGACAGCCACTCTCTGGGTGCGGCCATCAAGCCAGTTCCTTATCCATCTAGTGGTCCACCCATCAAACCCATGTGTCACCAGTTTGGAGACCAGGATGTGGTGCGGGACAGTGTCGAAGGCTTTGCTCAGGTCCAGGTAAATGACATCAGTTGCTCGCCCCTCATCTATTAATTTTGTCACCTGCTCATAGAAGGCCACCAGGTTGTTCAGGCAGGATTTGCCCTTGGCAAAGCCATGCTGACTGTTCCCAATCACCTCTTCACTATTCTTCTGAGCCAGTAGTGCTTCCAGGAGGATCTGCTCCATGATCTTTCCGGGCACAGAAGTGAGACTGACTGGCCTGTAGTTCCCTGGTTCCTCCTTCTTGCCCTTTTTGAAAATGGGGGCAATGTTTCCCCTTTTCCAGTCTGTGGGGACTTCACCAGATTGCCATGACTTTTGAAATATAATAGAGAGGGGTTTAGCAACTTCATCTGCCAGTTCTCTCAGTACCTGTGGGTGTATCCCGTCGGGTCCCATGGACTTGAACACTTTCAGGTTCTTCAGGTGATCATGAACCTGATCTTCACTTACCATGGGCAGTTCTTCCTCCCCGTCCCTGGCATTGTCTGCCATAATATCAGGAGTGTGGCTAGAGGCCCTTGCAGTGAAGACTGAGGTAAAGAAGTTATTAAGTACCTCAGCCTTTTCCTCATCACTTGTGACCATGTCACCAGTTTCCTTTCTGAGGGGGCCCACACCTTCCCTAGTCTTCTTCCCATTATTATACCTGTAGAAGTTCTTAGTGTTCCCTTTAACCTCCCTGGCTAGATTAAATTCAAACTCTGCTTTGGTTTTCCTAACCAGGACTCTTGCTGCTTGGGCAGCTTCCTTATATTCCCCCTGTTCTACCTGTCCTTCTCTCCACTTCCTGTAGAGTTTCCTTTTAAGTAATAGTGTGTCCAGTAGCTCCTTGCCCAGCCAGGCAGGCCTCCTAGCATTCTTACCTGCCTTTCTCTTTGTTGGTATACAGAGCTCCTGGACACAGAGGAGGTGGTCCTTGAATACTGACCAGCTGTCCTGGGTCCCTCTTCCCTCCAGGGCTTTGTCCAATGACACTTTGGCTAGCAGATCCCTTTAACCAGACTTTGTCTTGTTAAAACTTTGCTCTGTTACTTTGTACTACAGATCAAAAGTTTTGTCCATCTAGGTATGCTGGGGAGGACATGGTCTTCAAGCATTGCATCATGTCTCTATGAAGTAAAGTTTATCAGGGATTTTATACCTGTCTCTGAGCTGAGTTAGTGCCATGAGATCTGCCAGGCCATGAATATACTTTGTGGGGCTGACTTTTGGTGTTTGTGAAGCATAAATTCAAACTGAGAATCGATGTCTTCAGCCCAAAATTCACATCTGTAAGAAGTAGTTTCCATATATATATAAGCTCCCTGCACAAAAGTGTCACTTTTTTCCCCGGCTGAATGTAAAACCTGCTGATATAGATATTTTAGATTTATGTGCTGCCTCAACAAGAGCAGGATTCGAATTTATGCTATTTCCACCACAAAGCATGACAAAATGAATGGACAATATTCATTTTCTACAAGAGCTTTGAAATTAAATTGAGAAGATTGCATTCATGGCAAAGCATGTGTAGTTACATGATCCAAATCCCCACCGCTTCACCCCCCTCCCCAGCATGTAATTTGTCAATTAGTACACAGTAGGGGATCTGTATTACACATTTTGTTTCTCGGGTTCCTAACTCAATGTGTGCATTCCTTGAATCAATTACTTTGTTGATTATCTAATGAAACTGTTCCACTCATCTCAGCAGCTAGTAGAAGTGGTGCTGGGAGAAAACCTAAACTGGTTTATGTCTTTTTCTGCATAAAGTAATAACAGAACAATTTAATCTAAAAATTATGTACTTTTTAGATATGAAAATAAAGGTGTTTTTTCAGAGTAATCCATTGTTTAATGCTGAGGACATTGGAGGAATTAGATAAATGCTTTCTCATTCTAGTCAGCTGTCAAGCTCCTCTAGTACTAATAACATAAAATAATGCTAAAGTTTTATTGTTTGTTTGTTTGCTTTTATAATTCACTCATATTTTCTACATCCCTGGAAACACTCAAGTTCAGGTTGAACAGAGCTCTGAAGAACCTGATCTAGTTAAAGGTGTTCCTTCTCACTGCAGGAGTATTGGACTAGATGACCTTTAAAGGTCCTTTCAATCCAAACCATTCTATGATTCTATGACTCTGTGTGGGCAGCCCACTGTTTGCTCATTTATGTGCTTTGTATAAATCACAGAAGTCCAGGACATTCCCAGGCTCTGCATGAGTGAACAGTGTGCTGCAGCAGCAAAGGCGGCCAAGAGGATGCTGGCTTGCACCAGCAAGGGCATTACCAGCAGAGATAAAGTCATTCTACTCAGTGCTTGTCAGGCCACACCTAGAGTACTGTGAGCAGTTTTGGTCCTCACTGTACAAAATAGGGAATGCTTGTAGGTCTGGAAGAGCTGCCATCTGAGGAAAGGCTGAGAGAACAGGATTTGTTCAGCCTTGAGAAGAGGAGGCTCAAGGGAGAACTTATTACAACATACCAGTACATAAGGGTGCCTACCAGGATGAAAAAGGTCCCTTTTCACAAAGAGTCACATGGAAAAGACAAGGTTCATGTTTCTCCTGGGGAGATTCCAGTTGCATTCCAGAAAAAAAAAATCACTATAAGAACTGTTAGACATGAAATAATCTCCCAGAAGAAGTAGTGGATTCCCCTGCATTGGTCAGTTTTAAGACTCAGCTAGACAGGGTGCTGGCCCATCTCATTTAAACTACACTATCACCTAGAAAGGCTGGACTAGATGGTCTTGATGTTGCTTCCAATCTGACATTCTGTGATTCTGTGAAGTTGTATAACTGCTCCACACTTACGAGCTTTAGCAATGTGTGCAATTTGATGTTTAGAGATAATAACTGTTTGCCTTTTTTTCACCAGTCATTCTTGGACTCACTTCATGCACTGTGCCTTCCCAGCAGTATGGCAAATCAGGTCACATATTGAACATTTTAATGGAGAGCTTCATATTCTTTCAATCTCACAATTTGCAAGTTCAGATCTATTTGAACAAAAGTTTATTTCTACTTGGAGAAGGAAGTACACTGAGAAGATAGACACATAATGATATTATCTGTCATTATTTTAATGAGGAACTACCTGACTGTTGCTGCATTGAATTAGTTCCTAATGCCAGCTATTGTTCAGTGTTCAGTGTCCGTGCTACATAATATGTCACAGAAAATACCCTGTCCTTTAAAGAGTGGTTTCAACAGAATGTCTTAGAAATGTGTGTCAAGACAGAGCACAAACATACTGGCGTGGATACCCCAAGTGTGGAGATGTGGTTGTGCCCAGCCCTGAAGCCATCTCAGGGTGGTGGGGTTTGGGTGGGACAGGCTCTGGGCACTCCAGACCAATGTGCAAACTGTCTCATCTGTTTTCTCTGACCCTTCTCAAAGTACAATCGTCAAAAAGAACCAAAGGAAATTGGTTTCTTAGCGTTATATCTGACGTGTTCCTTTTAATCTGTGGATGGCACTAGTTTATAACATTTTGTAACATCTATTTATTTTATGAATTAACCTTTGTGTTGCATCATTTACTTTTCCCATGTGATGCTGAATATATTTTTTCATATTTGCTGTGTCCTCTTTTTCTATCTACATATCTATTTCTGGAGTGCAGATACACTTTAATAAGCCCAGTGTTTTATATCTGCCTAAGGTAAAAGGAGTCATGTTTTATATCTTAATGGATTTTTGTAAGGGTAAAATGTAATCTTGTTAACTAGATACCTTCCCCTCCTTCTCCTCCCCTCCCCCCCTCTAATTTAAACAAAGAGATGCAGAATGTTTACAATATATGGTATAATTTGCCAGCAAAGACTTCAGACTTTTTGTTAAATTACTATGTATCCTTCACATAAAAATTGCAGGAAGATTTGAAATGCATTTTGTCTTCTGTTGTCTTCCACATGCACCTTTTTGGTTCAAAGTGGACAAAAAAAAAAAATAATCTAATTGATGAAATGTAGGTTTTACCAAAGGTAAAGAACTGAGTGAGGATAAGGAATTTCTGCTGCTTATTGTACAAAATGCAATACAATTAAATTTGGGTTCTTCCTGGTTTTAATTTAGTTTATCCCCTCAGGAGTGATCCATTCACCTTATTTAGTTTAGCTGTACAAATCTGTAGCAAAAAAATCCCCAAAATGAAAGCTTAATAAGCTGAAGACATGCATTACAAACTTCCTGTTTTCCAGCTTATCTTTACAAAAGCTTCTGTTGCAGTTCCATCAAAACATTCTGAAGCTAAAATCAGACCTCCAGCAACGTTCTTTGCTTTGCCTCCTTCATGAAGAGTTTGTTTATTTGTTGAGGCACAATCCTGATCCTGCTGAAATCACAGGACTATCTTGCCAGGGCGGCCCCTAGATCTACTAGCATCACTGCTGGGGCTCTACCTACCCAGGGCAGGACTCCTCAGTCTTCCCATCCAAATGCATATGGCCCTGTTGGCTCTTCTCTCTCCCTGCCCCGGTCCCCCTCATCTGGGTGGTAGCCTTTCCCTTGTGCAATCATTGAGTGCAACTCTTAGAGCAACCTACAGCTGTTATTCCTCCAAGGATGAAGGTGTACAATTAGGTCTAGACTGTAGGAACATGCTGCTGCTCCATGTGCCCAGAATGGGTGAAGGGAGAGTGATCACTGTTTTTTATCTACCTACATGCAAGAAACTTATACTGAAAGTCCTGCTCCTGATTTCTGCATTTTTGTGGCACAGTGCTTGTGTGTCATCAGAAGAATCAGAACCATCAGAAACAAGACTTGAAAGTTATGAGACTTTAAGAAAGCTTTTTTTTAAATATTTTTTCATCTGCTCATTAGATTGATAAAGATGGCTCAGCTTTAAGTTCTTTGCTATATTAACTGGGCATTAGATCATATTCTTGTTTAGAAAGATTCTTGTGAAATTATTAAATATTCCAGGATTTCAAGGCGAACAAATGACTTGCAATCATTGCCTGAGATACCAGTGCCAGTGACATTAACAACAGATTTACAACTGATTGATATGCAGCCAATATTTTTCTCCATTTTGATTCCAGTCTCCATTCTGGGAAAACTCCTGCTGGAGAAACTGGTGGGAATTGTTTTTTTTGGGAATAGATCATCAACACAACACTTCCATCATGTGCTGAGAGATGCCTTTTGTTTCACTAAGCATGGATTAGGTAGAAATACAGACCTCATATTTATATTCCCTGTCAGGTGGTTACTCTTCACACTGAAAATGAATGTGCAAGAAAGGAACAAGTATTAAAACAGACTTTCATGCAACTCTAAGGTTACATTGTTCAATGGCATAAATCAGAATTCAAAATTTTAGAGAGAAAGAAAAATGAAATCTTCAGAGGTGTGCAAATTTTGTTCCTGGAAACTGAAGAAAATCATAGAGTTTATATGTGTCTAAAGACCTGAGCCTTGTTTGCTGCTGCAGTGTTAAAAGAACATTGCTGTACACGCACAAGACTTTCTAAATCCTTATTTGCTTTATAGATTGTAGACTTAACAATACTTTGATGAATTACTGCACTGCCAATATGATTTTGACTGAGGGTGTAAGAGTTTGCTCTGCTAGATACTGTCTTCTGTAAGCTCAAACCCCTGATATTCCTTAACATCTTTCTTTTTAAACTGCAGAACCTGTAAGTCACAAGGCTGTAGTTATTTTTACATTTTATAGCCTTCTATGAGGCTAATGACACAAATGACTTTGTCAAGGATAGACACTAGCATTAGTGTACTGGGACCAATGACTCAGTGTTTTGCTCAAGATGAAGCGTAGCGACCTGCATTTTCATTACAGATCTGCAAAAAAGGCAGCACATTACACAAATATTAGTACTTCAACAAGGCTTTAGGTGAGACTAATATGGACACAAAAGCAGGGATCAAGAGCTGGTGCAAGCCAGGGGCTGTGTTCATCACAAAGGCATGTGAAGCCTCTGTGACCCTGTTCACACAACTCTAAAATGTGCAGCAGCTGCACTAGGGTTGAAAGAGTGCAGGGACAGCATCACTTTGACAAATTACCAACCAGGGCAGTTTATCCATCATCACTAATTGAAGGATGCTGTAGAGTTGTTTGTGAGAAATTGAATAACATGGATGGAGCATTGCAAGGGACACAGGTGTGCATGGGCCACCACTAGCTCAGACCCATTGATCTGAAATATCTAGGGTCAGGGTTCTGGGGAAATTAAAGCAATCTGAGCCTGTGGGTTACTCAGGGCTGTGCTGATTCCCTCAGCTTCTCTAGATTTAGGATGATAATCAGGTTGCATTAAATCCTAGGCTTTGTGCAGCATGTCTTGGGCATAACAGTCTTGAAGGTTGTGGGACAGTACCGAAGTTTGTGAGTTGCTGGAGAAGCTCTAAACTACAGCAGTGAGTAGAATCAGTCTCTGTGTCCCTGTTCACTTGTCAAATCTGACCTGACTGGGATTTACTCAAGTACATTTATATGTTAAATTATAGTGCACTTTCCCAGACACTAAGGCCAAAGCATGAAAACTACCAAATATTTCATGTTTGCAGCTGTATGTTCCTAACTCAAGCATTCTTACTTGAATTTACTTGAAACTAAGCCCACACATTATCTGAAAATACTGAGGGAACCAATAAACTTAAATACAATATTCTCATTTATGATGTTTCTTGGAGCAATTTGAAGAGAGGGAAAGAGATTTATACTGTCTTATTTTTCCTCTTAGTATTCTAAGATTGTCGGGAGTAGTGTTAGATAATAGGGTGAAAGAGGAGTGGACTCGTTAACCTGGGAGGAAAAGCTTTTTCTTTGGGAGAAATTTTATAGCGATTTATCTTCCATTTTGTAAAAAACAAAACCAAAAGCAAAACAAAACAAAAAAAAACCCCACCAAAACTACATTGAGTAGTGCAAAATAACGTTTCTTTAAAATATTGGGGGAGGGTTGTGGATTTTTTTTCTTTTAGTTGAATTAGTAAATCCAGTGAATTTATTACAGATTTAAGCAACTATGATTTTTTTAATTTGTTTTTAAGCTCTGTGGCCACAGCTTGAATGCTGAGAACAAGGGAATTCGTAGCGTTTTAAAGTTGATTTATATTTGTATAGTACATTTTTTTTGCCATGCATACTTCCTGTATAGGAGTAGGTATGGTATAGAAAGCACCTCTGCAGTGGTAAAAAGTGTCCACTTTAAGACAGTAGTTTCTTTACAAAGCAGTTCAGTTTCCTATAACAGATAATGTCTATGCAATTTATTCAATTTACAAAAGTCATATTTAAAACAGAGGTGAAATACTCAATGCAAATATTGAAGTGTTATAATCAAGGTTATATATCCGTGCTGCAGTGTATGTGTGGTACTGCAAGTACAGCTGAGTGGACAAACTGCAGGTCAGGGCAAGATAATTTATCTTCTACCCAGAGATGATGCCTCAGCTGCTGTGGGCAGAAAGGTGTCACTGTTCAGGATAGGAGTTGTGGGTCTACACAACACCACAGCTCCTTCTCTTAGAAGTTAAACTAGTGCAGTTTTCTCAGAGGGATTTTCCCCATTCCACCACTAATTTAGAAATCAAATGTAAAATACTGTTTACCTGCAGGGTGAAAATACAGGGGTTTAATTTTGGCTTGAAAATTTTCCATTAACAAGTTAATATATTAGTAGTAAATTGCCTGAGGAAGGATATTCTAGAGTATTTTTTCCAGTATAAGCAGCGAGTAAAAAAATATACAAATGCAAACTAAAATAATGAACTTCAAAATAATACCTACAATAGCAAAATCTAGTCTTGTTTCTTCATGTTTTTGAAATCTCATTTGTTGATTATGGAATGAGCAAGAGTTATTTGTAACCTGCTCTGGGGAATCACATATATAACACAAAAGCAGATGGCTTTAAACCGAAGAATTGCTTTCCATGAGATGCAAAATAAAAGCATATTCTCCTTTCAATCCTGGCTGCATTCAGCAAATTATCATTATTGGAATAAGCAAGAAAGGCTACATATTTGTTCTAATAGCAAAATATTTAAGTCAATCCTTTTTGTTTGTTTCAGCATCAGTACAGTTTAAGCAATTTGATTTTAGAGGTTGCATTTCAGGTTATATCTCCTTGTGTTGGGGAAACAATAATGAAGGTGATTGTCATAGAAGATAATGCATTTTAAATTAAAGGAAACCCAAAACAAGAAGGAAACAGAAGTTTGGGAAGATTAAGAAATTATGCAAGAACCACACATTAAATCATGGCAGAGCTGGGTGAAAACCTGGATATCTCATTACTGACTCAATAATCCCAGGTACTAATTGCTGATCCTCAGTGCCTAACATGAACATGAACTACTTTGTAAATAAATGTATCTTGGTGTTACTGACTTCTGTATTCATAATTACTAAAGCCCAGGAGTATTTCAGTCTTTACAAACAGGACTTTTAAAAGGAATCCCTAGTATAAATTCTGACAGAATAATTAGGTTTTCTGTGAGCCCAGAAAAATCACTGAAAACATCATTGTCAGTAAAGCAGGTTGTGCTCTCTGGCAGGAAGTGCAGAACAAAAACTCTTCCTGCAGTATCTGCAGATGCAAGAGCTGCAACAGGAGAATTTGGAAGCATCTTTTCTGCCCACCAATAAATAAACAAAGGCAATAATATGCTTTCCATAACTGCTGCTGAGCTTGCTGATGTCTAGTACCGTGGGCTGCAGTGATGACAGATTTAGTGATCAGAAACTGAAACACACAGAATATTTTATGCAGAGCAGGGGAAGTGCCTGTGCTCATCAGGGAAAAGGCAAAGTCTCTTGATAACATGCAAGATTTTTCTCTATTTACATTTGCTTCTTCAGGGACTGCAGGAAGCTCAATGTGCTCACGACACCTGGCAATTCATTACAATGTCGACTTTAAGGAGTTCATATTCATAGAATCATAGAAAGCTTGAGTTGGAAAGGACCTTAAGGATCATCTAGTTGCAACTGCCATAGTCTTAAACACTTCCAGGGACAAAGTGTCCACAGCTCCTCTGGGCAACCTGTTCCAGTACCTCACCACTCTCATAATAAATATCTTCTTCCTAATGTCTAATTTAAATCTTCCCTGCTCTAGTTTAAGCCATTACCCCTTGTGCTATCACCAGATGCTCCTATAAAAAGTCCCTTTCTAGCTGTCCTCTTGGCCTCCTTCAGGTGTTGGACAGTCTGCTTGCGTATCTACCCACCCATGTGGTGCTCAGTGTTCCTCTTTCCAGGGAAATCTTTATAACCTTGCACTGGCCACAGGACTGCTCCTGGGCAGATGTACAGGAGACAACCACACAGCTGTGCTATGTGAGAAGCACCTACTCTATACACACTTTCAGGTATATCCTGATAAGCAGAATATGCCCAAGAATCCTTTATGGGGTGAAGTGTAGGACTTCCTTGGATCTGTTTCCCAGGTGTTCCTCATGTTACATAGTAGACACAAATTCAGCTCCAGCATCACAGCTGTTTCAGCATGGCAATGACTGTGAAGGCATGGAGAAGAAAATTAATGCTTTTGAAAGCCTATCCTTTGTAGAGTCTATGTGGAAACCAAGCCTTTCTGAAAATAAGTTCCCTAAACAGATGGAGATTTAACAAAATTTCCTAGTCTTTTGAGGTTCATTCATTAGAGCAAGAACATAGTAAAGCACGTGGGAAAACACATGCTGCTGTAGTCTGTTGCATTAATTTTGTATGGGTCAAAATATCTGTTTCTCAGCAGAGTAGCACCAAACAATATTAAATTCATCCTTAAGTATTTTCTTTTTTCCCCTTGATCAAAACTTCCAGGGTGGTGAGTTTTTGATCAATTCCAGTGAGTGATTTTGAGTATCTCCGCAGATTTTGAGGGATCTGATCTGAAATCCATAAAATCTTTTCAGCTTTCACAAAGAAAAAAAAATTACTCAGAACTTTCTGTTGTACAGTCACATACTTTTTTGAATGTCTTTGCTAGAATGTTTATACAAGAAGAATTCTTTTGAGAAAGAGTTGGGTTGCTGAGGACTCTCATATCAATACAACACAAGACTTTCAATATATCCTGGCCAAATTACAGCTTTCTGGTAATTTAAATTAATATACTAACTTCACTTGCACACACATTCTTAATTCACCTTTTAGTTTTAATGACTAAAGAAAAAGTTTGCACCATCTGCAAACCCTCACATTATTTTTCCCCATGTTTTCTGAGGCAGCATACGTAATTACTTGGAAACGATCTGTCTAATGCCACTACATCTTGTCAATAATTTATATGCAAAAGATGAACTCTCATGTGAGTGATAGTTCCTTTGAGGCAGGAAAGAGAGCAGAGGAAACAGTTTTAGCTGAACAAAATGTAAACTCCTTGTAAATATGTTGCTGAAGCACTTGTTCTAAATTGTGTGTCCACAGAGACTTGTATTAATGACCCGGAATACCAGAGCAGTGTGAAAAATTACTAGAATGCTGCCACTGTTTTGTAGCTTACATTAAAGCCAGTAAAGGCTGTCAAACAGAAAGGCAGGGCAGTGAGCAAGAGCAAAAGGCTGCCAGAAGAGAAACTGAAAAGAGAAGTGAATCAGAGCTGGAGAAGCATCAGGCTTCAGAGCATGGATAGAAGAGAGATTGGTAGTGCAGATGGGTGTGCAGATCTTCAGGTCAGATTCACCTGAGCTCATATGTAACTGTGGACTCCATTTCTTCATTTTTGTTTTTACTACCTGTTTTTGGGAAGGGTTTTCTGTATGCAGCTTTTTATTTTTCTTTTTCTTTTTCTTTTTCTTTTTCTTTTTCTTTTTCTTTTTCTTTTTCTTTTTCTTTTTCTTTTTCTTCTTTTTCTTTTTCTTTTTCTTTTTTCTTTTTCTTTTTTTCTTTTTCTTTTTCTTTTTATTTTTTTTCTTTTTCTTTTTCTTTTTCTTTTTCTTTTTCTTTTTCTTTTTCTTTTTCTTTTTCTTTTTCTTTTTCTTTTTCTTTTTCTTTTTCTTTCTTTTTCTTTTTCTTTCTTTTTCTTTTTTTTTTCTTTTTTTTTTTTTCTTTTTCTTTTCTTTTCTTTTTCTTTTTCTTTTTCTTTTCTTTTTCTTTTTCTTTTTCTTTTCTTTTTTCTTTTTCTTTTTCTTTTTCTTTTCTTTTTTTTTCTTTTCCTTTTCTTTTTCTTTTCTTTTTCTTTTCTTTTTTTTTTTCTTTTTCTTTTTTTTCTTTTTCTTTTCTTTTTCTTTTTCTTTTTCTTTTTCTTTTTCTTTTTCTTTTTTTTTTCTTTTTTTTTCTTTTTCTTTTCTTTTTCTTTTTCTTTTTCTTTTTTTTTTTTTTCTTTTTCTTTTTCTTTCTCTTTCTCTTTTTCTTTTTCTTTTTCTTTTTCTTTTTCTTTTTCTTTCTCTTTTTCTTTATCTTTTTCTTTTTCTTTTTCTTTTTCTTTTTCTTTTTCTTTTTCTTTTTCTTTTTCTTTTCTTTTTCTTTTTCTTTTTCTTTTTTTCTTTTTCTTTTTTTTTCTTCTTCTTTTTCTTTTTCTTTTTCTTTTTCTTTTTTTATTCTTTTTCTTTTTATCTTTTCCTTTTCCTTTTCCTTTTCCTTTTCCTTTTCCTTTTCCTTTTCCTTTTCCTTTTCCTTTTCCTTTTCCTTTTCCTTTTCCTTTTCCTTTTCCTTTTCCTTTTCCTTTTCCTTTTCCTTTTTTTTCCCCTTTTTGATTTGAGAGAGTGTGAAGAAACTATGTTCTCCATTTAACATTATTTGATTTTGTTGCATGTGTTTCTTGAATCAAAGAAAATTTTCTCTTGCTATTGCTACATAAGATTTTTCTTTTTTTATTTTGTTTTTTTTGGGGGGTGGAGGGCAGCACTCTTTAGTCTTGGTACTGTTTCTATTATTTTTCTTAGTACTTATTAATATATATGAAATTTTTCATTAAAGTAGCTAAGTTTGTTACCATACCAAAAGATATGCATGTGTTTGTTTCATCTCCTGACGTTATGGCTTGACCTACTATGTGTAATCCAAAATATTTGCCTTTTACACGTTGTTAAGTTGCCTCTTACACTTTTTTATTTCATTTTCCTCTTTACACATTGTAAATAGAATAGAATAGAATAGAATTAACCAGGTTGGAAAAGACCTTTGAGATCATCAAGTCCAACCTATCATCCAACACTATCTAATCAACCAAACCATGGCACCGAGCACCCTATCCATCTCTTCCTCCAGTGATGGTGACTCCACCACCTCCCTGGGAAGCCCATTCCAATGGGCAATCACTCTTTCTGTGAAGAACTTCTTCCTAACATCCAGACTGTGTCCTCTTGTTCTGGTGCTGGTTTCCTGGGAGAAGAGACCAACCCCCACCTGGCTGCAACCTCCCTTCCGGTAGTTGTAGACAGCAATAAGGTCTCCTCTGATCCTCCTCTTCTCGAGGCTAAACAACCCCAGCTCCCTCAGCCTCTCCTCATAGGGCTTGTGCTCCAAACTGCTCCCCAACTTTGTTGCCCTTCTCTGGACACATTCCAGCAACTCAACATCTTTCCTAAACTGAGAAGCCCAGAACCGGACACAGGACTCAAGGTGTGGCCTAACCAGTGCTTCCCTTTTATAAAATTCTTTGGATCAAAACAATTTAAAATAAAAAAAAAAATATTGTGTTTAACACTATACTTATTAAATTATAATTTCACAGCTCCTAATAGGAATTCTGCAGAATTGCATTGGCTATTCACCATGACTTTTGTCAAAACTTTCTTCAGTCAGCAAATGTTAATTAACTGCTCCGGCTTTGTTTTATATCTGTGCATCTGCTTACCTAATGTAAACAGTAAAACAAGAAAATTTGAAAGTAACCTTTGCTAATATAAAAAGAAGAGGACAAAATGATGCTATGGTTCATTGGGGTCTTTTTAATCATACCATAAAAAGGCAATCTAATTTAATTATTACTCTGCCACTGTGCTAATAACTATTTAGTCTTTTAAAATGGCAGTCTACACTGAAACATGGAGCTAACCCATGCTTTTAAGACTAAAACTATTTTTCTCTTTTGTGCTAATTTCAAACAGAATGGAAAATTGTGTGTAATGTTATTACTTAAAGTGGTTATAGTCATATCTAAAAGATATTTGAAGCTTTATGCATTATATCATTGAAATGGGGTATTTTTGAGAGAATGGAGAAGCTTTTGTCAGTAGTTTCAATAGCAAAGTTATAATAAATGTTTTTTAAAAGAGATAGTTAAACCAAATATATATATATATATGCTCTGTTCCATCACATCAAATAAATTTCTACTAAAGCACTGAACCCTCACAGCAGAACTCCAACCATTACCAGGTAACAGTCACATTACAAATAGTTCCATCTGCATATGTGGAAAAATCACACATGGGAGTGCCAGACCCTCCTTTTGCTGGGGTTCTCACTTTTGCTGGGGCTGTGACGAAACAAAGGCATTTTCTTCAGCATTAACTGGTTCTTTGCAGCCTGTGCCCTGCTCTTCAGTAACCACTTCTGTGAAGCCTTTATCCAGAACAGAGGCAATTACTGCCTTTCTACGGTTATTGTGCACTGGCTCTGCATCAGACATCTGATGGTACAGTTTGGACTGCTTGTGGATTTTGATGGGACCTCTAGCCCTACATGTACTGGGTGAGTGGTGACCCTGACTGTGTTTAGTGCTCAGTGGATCTCTTCTGCAAGATGTCACTTACAGCAAAAGTGGCATAATAACATTTGAAGCATGTTCTGAGTGTTTACTAGTGCTGGCCTTTTGCCTTCCCCCCCGCCCTCCAGAAAGAGCTTAAATCAGAGCTGGATTTTACGCCTTTCATCTAATTTGCCTCTCCCCCACCCCCTCCCCAAGGTATAGCAAAGTAGGTAAGAAACTCTCTATGTGTACAGATTGTTAAATGCTCTTACTTGAGGGGTGAATGATGAAGGTTTACTTATGAAAAGTTGCTCTAAGCAATTGAATGTGTTTTGTATACCTTACAATATCCCCAAAGCTCCTCCTCAAACCTTACTTGTGTGAAGGTTCATTTAATGCTACAAAGAAAATAAGGTCTAGTATCAACAGAAGGAATTTCAAGACTGAATCCAAAGTAACAGTCAGCTTTATAAAAGACATTCCCTGAAATGTGGACCTTATTGAACAGCAAACAGCAAGGTGACTGTATTCCTAGAGCTTCTGCACTATTGTGCATGGTCATTATTTTGTGGAGCAAGAAGTGAAGGATACATATAATTGGCTATTGCCTTCACCTTTCCAAGCAATGTGCCATTGAAGGTGTGTTACAGACAGTGTTTTACAACTAGAATAAAAGAAGAGGGAAATGTTTAGTGTTTTGTGACCTTATAAATATGTTTTATGTATGCAGGTAGCCTACAACAGTATTAACTTGTTTAGGTAGATTAAGGACCTCATCTCAAACACCTAAGTTTCTGGGTCATGCTGATAAATTGCAGTATTTCCCCTTTCTTAAATGGTCCTTGGCTATTTCCTTCAAACAGTGTACCTTACAGCTAGCCTTGGGTATTTCTGGTATGCTAGCCCTGCTGAGTAACTCCTAGAAAATACAGAGCTTTTTTGGTGCCGTAGAAGATGAAGTCTCATGGCACAAAATGAAATGGGGGAACAAGAGAAACTGGAAGATACAGCAGCATCTTTTAATGGACTTTGAAATTCTGAATGTCTTCTAAGAAAATCTGCCCCTCTTGATTATATTTTATTAAATGCAGTCTTAGAAGTGGTGCAAAAATACAGGCTGTGATTGGCAGCAATAGAAACCAAATGTTTTCTTTGGAAAATCATTCTGGAAAGATAGACAATACATGCAGAGTGACCTACAAGGTCTTGACAGTGGTGTTGATTAAATACAGAGGTAAAAGTCTAGATAAAAATGCAAAATTGTATGTGCTTAGCAGAGATTAAACAAACCATTAAGTTGGCCAGACATTGGTTTTCAATGTTTGACTCTGGAATTTATTTGCCTATTTCATTAAGAAAGCATAGGGAAAAGGAAATCTCTAACATAAAATTACAACACAGGACATGCTCCCTGATGCCAAATAATTGTAAGGTCAAAATATTCCAGCATGAAAAGGGAAAAGAAGAGAGTCTCCCCCCCTTGTTTGTCTTCCCCCCTTGTTTGTATGTGTGCATTACTTTCATTAAGAGAAGAATAAAGCTCAATCATTAAGCACAAGCGAGTGTTCTGACTTCTCTGTGGTATTTAATTGTCAGAAGAAACTGTGAGTTTCTGGAAGTTCATAGTATTTCCAGATGATTAACTTTATTTTGCTTCTGCTAGCTTTTAAAGAAGCTTTGCACAAGTTCAAGTATCTCAAAGAAAAAGTGCAACAAAGAAACAGCACTATATAACCTTAGGTGGAAATTGGAAGTTTCCATTGTAAATATTTTGATGAATTGATTACTATAAGCTCACCATGCCTTTCAAGCATGTGGTCTGACCAGTTGCACTTTGCAAAAGAGCTGAGCAGTTGAAGGAGTTACCTACAAATTTTAGTATGTTAAAACTCCTAAGAGTTACATAGAAAAAACTAGGGATTTTAAAAGTGTTGCAAAGATTTTGGGCCTAATTCTACCTATGCCTTCTGATTTTGATCCTGCAGCTTCACTGACTGAAATGACATAATTCAGGTATTCAATCATTGCATGTGAATAATTATGAAAAGGCTAGACTTCTAAGCAATTGCACTTAAGATCTCTGGGACATCCAGCTGTTTGTGAGCCCAAAACTGTGAACAGAGAGTGAGATAAAGCTGCTGATGAACTGTGGAAAGCATGAAAGTCTCTAGTCATTTAAAACAACAGTATTGTGAGAAACTGCTAAAAAGTTGATGATTCTGACAAATATTACAGATGAAAAGGAGTAATTGTAATGGCTAAATATCTTTATAAAAACTAACAAAAACTGCAAGCATTATTCTTTTAAAGGTAAAACTTTAGACATCATAATGACTGCTCTCTGAAGTTCCTGATCCGTCCCTTGGCAATGACACTGTTTTTGTTTTGTCAGCAACACCAATGAATACGGCTACTGTAGTGTATAGAATAATTGTATTATATGGCAGATAAAACAAGAAGTATGCATCAGATTATAAATAATTTAATTTTACAAAGGAATTTTACATCTTAATCTGTTCTACCATCACTTTCACTTAGGATCTGAAATAAAATTATGTTATTGTATTCCTTGCTATAATCTAATATTTCATCCATAAAGAAATGTCAGGTCACATTTACAGCAATCTAGGGGCCTCAAAGCCAGATTGGAAGGTCATTCTGTTTGAGCATTGTAAATGAACCTGTCCAACAAAGTTTTGGTTAAGGACAACCAAGGACTCATTATATAGTCTGTTTACCCAAATGCCAGCAAAACCATTGCCAAAGCTGTTACTGTCTTCCTTTGAAATTTGTAGGGATTTATCCTTTGCTATTGTCTGGGGGAAAAAAACTATCTAAAAAAAAAGTGTAGGAAATTGTTATGCTACTGCACAAATATCATTAAACAAAATATTATTTTCTAAAACGAGGCAAAATATATTCATATGGGTGTGTGCTTGTTTTCATGAACTATACAGGAAGGCTTGATAGTCTTTTATAGCCTTCCTAAACTGATCCCTAAGCATGATTAAATTCTAACAGTTGTTTTTGTTTTCAGCAAACTGTGACTTGTCTCACATATGACTGCTTATGTGTACATTCTTTATAAGCACTATCAGGGATCATGATTGTAATCTTCAAAGTGGTTTCCACTTAACACTAGAAGTTGGGAGTAATGGAGATACAGCTGTGAGTGGTTCTTAAATCACTAATTGATCTGTGTTTCTTCACAAGACAAGAATTTTTGTTTCAATTTTATGTAGGGACAGTGATTGGTCAGCATATTCATTTTTGTGTTATGTCTGTTGCTTTGCATTGCTACCTGTCTATGTTGTAGCATTGCAATGTTATCTCAAAATCACTGAGTTAGCTCATCTTCTAGCTGAGATTTCCAAAGATGATGCAAAGATAGCAAGATGCTGACTAATACCTCCAGTGGTAAGCCATATATTGTGAGCAATACAATAGAAACCTGAGTAAAAGCATTTCAGTGCTTTCCTAATGTTGATTACTTTTACCCATCCTCACCCCATCCTCATCAGCTTTTCTGATTTATATGAAACCCCTACCCATTAGATGTCAGGCGAAAAGATAATTCTGCTTGAAGAGTGTTAGTGTAAATTGGAGCACTGGAATCATGTACTCTGATATGGGCACTGTGTAGAACACACCTAAGGAAGAAGGAGGGATTTTTTATGGTTTGCCTTGGTTTGGGGGTTTTTTGCATGTTTTTTGTTTGTTTGTTTTGTTTTCCTTTCTGTCTCATCACAGTTTATTTTGAATAACGAATAAAACTCACATAAATAAGATATGCTTATTTGGACAATTAGATTTGGCAGCAAAAAGAAACCCCTATCTTTCTTCTCTTCCATTCAAAGTGCTATATAAGTAGTTTTTTGATGATATTACAGAATTTCATGTACTAACACAAAAAAAGGTCATATTTAAAGCTGAAATGTCTTTCTTGGCTATTGCATCATTCAGAAAGGGAACAAGATTTATAAACTGCTGCTCCTGGTGTTAAGAATGAAGAGACTACAGAGGGGGAAATGTATTTAATGTAAAAAAGATATTATTACTCTGTTTACCATCCTATAGAAATGTCTGCATTCTACAGTGAAAATCCTTCAGGTCTTGGTATAGTAAAATGCAATGTATTTTATTCTCTGAATAACTCAGTGTTGCAAAACTCCTGAGAAAAATGAAATGATCTATCATGGGTAGTAATATTTAGAATCTTTTACCACACCACCAGGGTGATTTCTTACTTTTCTTGAATTCTTCTTTCTTCCTCCATTTCTCTGGAGAGTTGACCTGTCTGAGTGTTGGAGGTGCTATAAGCTACAAAAGTAATCTCTTTGGCAAGCTAAGAACAAAACTTTGACAAAGGTGTTTTCTTCTCTGTTATTGTAAATGTTAGGCATGTTGGTCAGAGGTCTGGTTATGCTTACCTCATGGACATCTATAGTTCTGTCAGGGCTGACATTGTTACTGAGAAGACTTGAGGTGGGAATCAAGTAGTTGTAATACTCTGAGAGCCAAAGTCTCTTGTTCAGGATAACACATGGATATGAGTTTCACTGGAATGGAGAGGTATTCTTCTTTAGTGTATCTCTAATTTATGAGACTTTATCATTGTGTCATAAAACTTTCAAAGACCTATAGTGGAGCCTTGATTGTGGTAAGGTACAAACAGATTATGTTCTCCAGCCTTCATCCCTTTCTGTCAGACAGGTTTAGCCACAGGAGAGATCTCTCAGGACAGCCAAAGCTAATTTGCTTTTCAAATTCTTCTGCATTAATAATAATTCTTTTAAATATGGTAGACTACTTTTATAAACTTAAAGTGTGGAAAAGTACACTCAGCCACTAGTCAGAGATGTGCAGTTAAGGCAACAGTTAATTACTGTGCATTTTTTCTTTCTGATAAGCTTCTCTTCAATATGTCTCTTCCAGAAATGACACCACAGCTGCTGGTAAAGAGCCACTCCAATATTATTTTCCAGAAATGTCAATTAAACCTTCAGAAAACTCAAGGTGAACCTAGAGAACTATTTATTATTTCATTTGGAGATTTATACCACCCGACATTATTTATCCCTCAATGAGTTCAGGAACCTACCCTACATCAGAAAGATGATGCTGCAAAGTGAGGGTACCCTCCCTCTAGTGGCTTCTAAGGACACTGTAGAATCCAGCATGGCCAAACATTAAGGGATCCTTCGTATTTCAAACGACAGGGGGAAGATAATGTGCTTGTCTGAGGCAGATCTATTATGATGAAGTGAAAGGGGTTGGAGAGTGTAATTTCTCCCAAATATCCTGGGTGAAACGTGTGTGTGTGGTGTTTTGGTTTTGTGAGGGTTTTTGCTTGGTTGTTTTTGTTTTGTTTAGTTTTTTGGTTGTTGCTGCTTTGCTTTTGTTTTGTTTTGGGTGTATTGGGTTTTTTGGTGTTGTTTTGGGGGTTTTGGGGGTTTTTTGCATGTTGTTTGGATGGGTTTTCTTGTGGTGGTTTTTTTTTGTGGGGGCTTTTTGTGTCTGTGGTGTTTGTTTTTGTTTTTTTTTTCCTTTTTCTTATAAAATAATTTTAAACCAAAATTGAATATGTTAATTATACATTTAATGATTATAAGAAGCAAGAATAAAGCATGATTGATGGCTGCTGAGCCTCCTAAATTTGACACTGCTTCTGCGATGATACTGTAATTAAAACAAGTCTTAATGCATTAAATACATTTTATGCTTGACAGGGTGTTAGGCGGCACTAGTCCAAAGAGCAGTCAAAGAAGCTTGCAGGTGTAGAGAAGCCTTTCATAACAGGCTGTAAAAGTGGTTAAGTTTGGGTGCTTTCAAGAAGGAAGCATATAACATGTGTGTCCCGTTATTTAGCAGAATGAATTGTCTCTTGGATTCACTCCCTTTGCTGTTTTTCGGCCAGCTGCACTGCAAATGGTCTCTGCCTTCAAGCTCTTTTCCCTTTAAATGGTGCAATCATATTATGCATTCCTTGCCCATAGCTTTTCCCCCTTAAATCAGTCCCTGGCATTTGACACTTGCAAACTAAAAATAAAATGAGCTGAGTCCCTAGTTAACGTCCATTTATTAAAGATGATCTTTCATGTATAGAATTACCAGGACATTTGGCCTGATTTACTATACTAACATCTCCAATTTGGCCCTGGGTAGGGAGCTGTGCTGGTAATGCTGCACCCTGTGGTGAAATAGTGCCTAATCGGTATTTATGAATAGGGTTTTGGAAGTCACTAAAGAGCAGAGCTTTCAGAATGGACTGGGGAAGAGGATTTACCTCCTTAAAACACAAATATTCCTGAGCTTTGAGAACCTGTGCATCACATTAGGATAGAAAAGTTTTCCTTTTAACAGTGCAGTTAAAAAAAACTTGTAATACTGTCCCTAATTTAAATGGACTGTGCCTCCTTCAGACATTTGATTCTATTTGTTAAACTTTGTAATTATTATGCAAATTAACTGCTGTGCTTAAAAAATGGCAACACAGAGAATACAACAGAGAGCACTTGGCATTGTAACAAATGTGAAAATAACCCACTTGTATTTTTTCCTTACTTTTTCCCTTTTTCTGTGTTTTGTTGATATTTTGTTTTATTTGTTTGGGGTTCTTTTTGTTTGTTTTGATCTCAGTGTTTTTTGGGAATATTGCATTTTGGAAGGCAATATTTTTTTTGGTGTTGGAAGGAGAGAGGTAGGACTAAATCCATGTAATAGCAGAGTTCCAGCAGCACAATAGATATGGTTTCCCAAATCTGAAATAATCTGAAATCAGTTCTTTAGAATGGCCAAGTACTAATACTGAGGGAATAAGTCCAAGCTATGCAAGGCAATTTGATGCACGGATGTTTGTGTTACTGGTGACCCATCTAGCTCTGTAAGTTGGAGTTATCTAGACATGACTAGGACCATGCTGGATCTCTTTGCTTTCTGTTCTCTCAATGTGGAGAGAGGTTTGCAGCTTTTTTCCCTAAAATGCAGCTGCTTTAATATAATTAAAAATTATCACCTTGTTTTTCCATCATCTGGTTATCTAAGCAAGTCCATTTTTAAATCTTCCTCAAGTTCCTATCTTCTAGACTTTTATACTTTCTTTCCTCAGAAATTTCTCCAGGGGTTTTGTGCCCAAAATTTTATACACATGTTGTTTTCTTCCAAATATAATTCCAAATAGCTCCCAGGGTATGTCCAGGTTGTTATCCACATTGATTAATGATTATTGTAGGATATCAAAATATTTTTAGTTGTTATTAAATTTGTGGGCAACTTTTAGTTTATTATATAAAGATTTGTTACCTGGAAGATTCTTTTCCCATCTCTATTTATGTAGAAAATTATTCTTGTTTAAGTGCAAAATTCTGTGTTTATCTTATTTTAAAATACATCATCTGCTGTTGTTGTTTTTTCAGTTGGTGTTCTAAACTTTCTCTTGAGCATGCCTAAGAAAGTCCTTGGAAATTTTAGAGACCAATACATAACATTTGAGCACAAAATCAGAAGATACACAGTTGATTTGAAAAGGTCTGCATCAAAACTTTGCCTACTGCACATGGTTCCAATGACTTCTGTGTCACCCAGCTACATGTCCTGAAGCTTCTTCTTCTTGAATTTCTTTCAAGATCTGATTGTGCAAAGCAGTTGATTTGCACAGCTGCCCATCGTTGAAGGCTTTTAGGAAATTACAACAATCTGGTTGAGCTAAAAGCATAAACTTGGAGAATGTGTACCACAGTAAAAACTTCAGAAATGTGTATGCTAATCCATATTCTGGTAAATAAGCAGGAAACATTTCAGTAGAAGAACACAAAATTCAGCATTAGTTATTTGTTAAAATAGACCTATACAGTTGTCAAAAGTAATTGTCAAGGAAACTACATAAAACTTAAGTAATTCCTACAGTAAACTTGACTTTTAAATGTATGGCCTAACACTTAGAGTGTACTATTTATTTATGGAGAAATATTTTTTTTCTGCTGCTGGAAATAAAAAGATCAGTGGGATGTATTTTTAGTAATTGATCAACTTAAGGGAACCAGCAGCATTGTGCGCTCTGTTCAGACCCATGTCAAATGTTGACCTGAAAGAAAATCTGCTGGGATATTTGACTGTCTTTGAGTTCAAATCATTTACCAATTAGGCTGGAGCTTTAGTGTATCTTGAGGAATCTTAAGGGAAAAAAACAAAATCTTAACCTTGTTAACATAGAGCTACTAAAAGCAAATTGGAGTTAGTGGAGACTATGATTTTCCTTGTTAAGAAAACATTAACTGGAAATTTAGAAATGAACCCACACAGTCTGAATTATGAATAATTAGTTTTAGGTTACCTAATTCTGTTAAACTCTTTTAAATATAAAATTGCACTCTCTACTCCAAATTAGCTGGGAGAGTAGTAAATTTATCTGGTGTAGCCAACAATCAAAAGTGCATATCTTGCTCTATATCTGTCAGCACAACTTTCTGTTAGTAATGTAAATGGTATGAATGGGTCAAGCTACAATATGGTGCATGTGCATACAAAATGTCAGTGCCACAGAGCATAGAATTTAATATCCTTCAGTTATTCCTTCTCCTACATATATGAAACTGCATGACTCCATTTCAAACTTCATCTTTTTGCAATAAATCTTCCAAACTAGTCAGGAATGTAGTTGTCTAATGTCAAAAACTCTAGATTCCTCTGCCAGTTAATGATGTCCAATCAGAGTAAAAAGCAGTGTTTTTGAGATATTCCAAAAGCCTTATAAATAAATAAGCCTAGGAGGAATTTCATATATGGCCACTAAAGGTAATTCCTATAAAGCAATTCTTTCTTTCCTGTCTAGGAAATGACAATATATTGAAAATTAGGCAAAGTGAGCAAAGGGAAAGGCCAAAATGTCAGCATAAAAGCCACAGGAAATTTTATTATTAGATCAAGGAGACATTAACAAAGATGAAAGATGGTCTTAAACCCATTTTTCCCCCCTGTTTCAGTTTGAATTATGATCTAGTCAGTTTCAGTTCTCCAAGGCAAAGCCATCAGCTGAGGCTGGGGAACTGTAAAATCAGAAGTGCTCACACAATTACAATATGTTAATACTGTTCACCTGAATAATATGGCCTGTGACTGCAGCTGCTAAAGCAAATGAGTAAAGTCCAACTGTGTTATATGGAAAAAACCTCAATCTCTTAATTTTATTTTCTTTTCCTTGCTGTTTAAAGATAATGTGGGTATTTTATTCTGATGGTGTAATACAGAGTCTTACTCCCAGGATTATTAATAATTTTAATATATGCACTAGACTGGGGAAATTAATAGCAAGACAACATTACCAACTGAAGTTTAAAAAAAAAAAAAAAAAAGTCAGACTATTCCAGTGTTCTCTGCCAACACATTGGTGATCTATTCATGGAACAGCTAGTACAACAGTTTGTCTTCTGTAATTATTTTCATAGTGACTTGGTGCACCTTTTACAAAGAAACAAAACAGAATAAACAAAAAACCCAAAACAAAACACCAAAACCAACCAAATAAAAACACAACAAACCAAATGCTGGGGAATCATCTTTTACCAAATGCCATGCACATGTTGTGTAGCAGTCTACTGTGGTCAGATTCAGCCATCAGAGGCTGGAATGAGACCACATGGACTCATTTCTCTACGGTTTTGCAGTGCTGGTTCATGAAATTTATGACTCTTACATGAGCTTAATTTAGTTCATGGTGAGAAATTTTTACCAGGAAACCAAGAAGCACATCCATTATACCATACAGTCCATTACATCTTTTAATACCCTAAGCTCATTCCTACATTAAGCAATCACTGAAATCATATATTTTATTCAAATATTTTTCCTGTGGAAGCAAGTAGCACAATGAAGGTCACAGTTAGAGGAAATTCAATGTGTATGTGCATGTGTCAAGCTTTATATGACACAGTAGTTGCTGCCTTTTTCTTTATTTTTGGTCAGCTGATTTCCAATCAATAATAAATTGTGTGTCTTAAGCTAAAGAACCCTGTATTAAATAAAACTAATTCTGATTTTCTTGGTAAAAATACTTTGTGATAATGTTAGCAAGATAACTTGTTTTTTTGTCTTAATGAATTAAAAAAAAAAAAAAAAAAGAAGAAAAAAGCCCCATACAAACATACAAAAAAGCCCAACAAGCATGAATTAAGAAAATCTTACAAAGATCATAAGAAAAATGTTTTCTTCTTGAGTGGGCCGCAGGCTGCAAATGGAATAACAGACAATTGAGAGGAATTTCCTCACTTCTTCTGTTGGGCGGTTTTTGAAAGATATTATTTGTTGTTTGCTCAAGACTTCGTTCTTAGTTGTATCTGGGACTGATATGGAGAAACATCATCCTTCTTCTTCATCCTCCCTCTCTTATACATATACACATGAACAGAGCAAATTTCCATCTTCTTATCCCCCCACTTTATTTAAAAACATTGTCAGTGCTTTGCATTGTAATTTGATGAACTTGATGTCAAGGTCTGGTACGTGGAATACTTCTGCATGTTCCTTTAAAAAATGGCAGGGAGCAGTTTGCTCCTGGGGATCAGCTTGACAGCTAAGGTAGGAAGTCTCTGTTGGGATAGAACCATTGCTAGAATTATCTAGAGTACATGTAAATGAATGTGCACACACAGAATCACGGAATCACAGAATGGTAAGGTTTGCAAGAGACCTCTGAAGATCACTGAATCCAGCTCCTCTGACAGAGCAGGATCACCTAAAGCAAATTGCACAAGTCCAGGAAGGCATTGAAAGTCTCCAAAGACTCCAGCACCTCTCTGGGCATCCTGTTCCAGTACTCTGCTGCCCTCAAAAGTAAAGTTCCTTCTCACATTTAGATGGAACTTCTTATGTTCAGGTTTATGCCCATTATCTCTGTCCATGAACATCTGTATCTATATCAACATTGCCAAAGTATCCCTGGGCATTCAACAGGCTTGCCTTCACAAGACCTTTTTGAAGCAAGAGATTGCCTTTATTTCATTATCACATGCGGAGGCTAAAGGTAAGCCATGTAGAATAGAATAGAATAGAATAGAATAGAATAGAATAGAATAGAATAGAATAGAATAGAATAGAATAGAATAGAATAGAATAGCATAGCATAGCATAGCATAGCATAGAATAGAATAGAATAGAATAGAATAGAATAGAATAGACCAGACCAGGTTGGAAGAGACCTTCAAGATCATCGTGTCCAACCTATCATCCAACACCACCTAATCAACTAACCCATGCAACCAAGCACCCCATCAAGTCTCCTCCTCAACACCTCCAGTGACGGCGACTCCACCACCTCCCCGGGCAGCCCATTCCAATGGGCAATCACTCTCTCTGTGTAAAACTTCCTCCTGACCTCCAGCCTGAACTTCCCCTGGCGCAGCCTGAGACTGTGTCCTCTTGTTCTGGTACTGGCTGCCTGGCAGAAGAGACCAACCTCTGCCTGTTTACAACCCCCCTTCAGGTAGTTGTAGAGAGCAACAAGGTCACCCCTGAGTCTCCTCCTCTCCAGGCTAAGCAGCCCCAGCTACCTCAGCCTCTCCTCATAGAGGTTGTGTTCCAAGCCCCTCACCAACTTTGTTGCCCTTCTCTGGACTCGTTCCAGCAAGTCAACATCCTTCCTAAACTGAGGGGCCCAGAACTAGACACAGTACTCGAGGTGTGGCCTAACCAGTGCAGTGTACAGGGGCAGAATGACCTCCCTGCTCCTGCTGGCCACACTGTTCTTAATGCAGGCCAGGATGCCATTGGCCCTCTTGGCCACCTGGGCACACTGCAGGCTCATGTTCAGCCTACCATCAACCAGCACCCCTAGGTCCCTCTCTGCCTGGCTGCTCTCCAGCCACTCTGACCCCAGCCTGTAGCACTGCATGGGGTTGTTGTGGCCAATGTGCAGAACCCGGCACTTGGATGTGTTAAATCTCATGCCGTTGGACTCTGCCCATCTGTCCAGCCTCTCGAGGTCCCTCTGCAGAGCCTCTCTACCCTCTAGCAGATCAACTCCTGCCCCCTGCTTGGTGTCATCAGCAAATTTACTGATGATAGACTCAATGCCCTCATCCAGATCATCAACAAAGATGTTAAAGAGCATGGGGCCCAGCACTGATCCCTGGGGGACTCCACTACTGACTGGCCGCCAGCTGGATGTGACACCATTCACCACCACTCTTTGGGTTCGGCCATCCAGCCAGTTCCTAACCCAGCTCAGAGTGCTGCTGTCCAAGCCATGGGCTGACAGCTTGGCCAAGAGGTTGCTATGGGGGACGGTGTCAAAGGCCTTGCTGAAGTCCAGGTAAACTACAGCCACAGGCCTCCCCACATCCACCAGGTGGGTCACCTGATCATAGAAGGAGATCAGGTTGGTCAGGCAGGACCTGCCCTTCCTAAATCCATGCTGGCTGAGCCTGATCCCTTGGCCATCCTCTAAGTGCTGTGTGATTGCACTCAGGATGACCTGTTCCATGATCTTGCCTGGTACTGAGGTCAGGCTGACAGGCCTATAATTCCCTGGCTCATCCAATCGGCCCTTCTTGTGGATGGGCACCACGTTGGCCAGCTTCCAGTCCTCTGGGACCTCGCCAGTGAGCCAGGACTGCTGGAAAATGATGGAGAGTGGCTTGGCCAGCTCCTCTGACAGCTCCCTCAGCACCCTAGGATGGATCCCATCTGGTCCCATGGACTTGTGGGGATCCAGGCGGCTGAGCAGATCACCAACTACCCCATTTTGGAACATAGGGAAACTTTGCAACTCCCTGGCTCCTTCTGCCAGCTCTGGAGGCCAGCTGTCTGGAAGACGTTCTGTCCTTCTAGTAAAAATTGAGGCAAAGAAGGTGTTAAGTATCTCTACCTTTTCCTCATCCCTTATCACAAAGTTCCCCTCCGTGTCCACCAAAGAGTGGAGGTTGTCTCTGCCCTTCCTCTTGCTATTAATGTATTTATAGAAGGACTTTTTGTTGTCCTTCACAGCAGAGGCCAGACTAAGCTCCAAATGTGCTTTTGCCTCCCTAATTTTCTTCCTGCAAGACCTAGCAACATCATTGAATTTTTCATGGGTTGCCTCCCCTCTCTTCCAAAGGTGATGCACCCTCTTTTTTTCCCTTAGTTCCATTAAAAGTTCTTTAACCATCCAGGCTGGCCGTCTGCCCCGGTGGCTCATCTTCCGGCACATTGGCACAGCCTGTCCCTGAGCCTTCAACAATTCTTCCTTGAAGTAGGACCAGCTCTCCTGGACCCCTTTGTTTTTAAGGGCTTTATCCCAAGGAACCCTCTGAATTAGTTCCTTGAGTAGCCTGAAGTCCATCCTCCGGAAATCCAGAGTGGAGGTCTTCTTGCTACTCCTCTTAGCTTGACCAAATAATGAGAATTCAATTATCTCGTGGTCACTGGCCCCTAAGCACCCTCCGACCACCACATCACCCACCAACCCTTCCCTATTGGTGAAGAGGAGGTCAAGCATAGCCTTGCCCCTGGTAGGCTCTCACAGCACCTGGGATAAGAAGCTGTCCTCCATTCATTCTAAGAACCTCCTAGATTGCCTCCTCTCTGCTATGTTAAGATCCCAGCGGATATCAGGCAAGTTGAAGTCACCCATGAGAACAAAGTCAGGCGATCTTGAGACAGCCTTAAGCTGCCTATAGAATGACTCATCAACATCCTCCTCCTGGTTGGGTGGTCTATAACAGACCCCAACCAGGGTGTCAGCCCTGTTGGCCTTCCCTCTAATTCTCACCCACAGGCACTCAACCCGATCATCCCTAATCTCCGTCTCAATGGCATCTAGTGCCTCCCTGATGTACAGGGCCACCCCTCCATCCCTTCTTCCTTGCCTGTCTCTCCTGAAGAGCCTGTAGCCATCAATTGCAGCGCTCCAGTCATGTGAGTCATCCCACCACGTCTCTGTGATGGCAACTACATCATAACTTTCCTGCTGCTGTAGCGTGCCCAGTCTGACAAAGCCACCTGGGACACAGCAGGCAACTGGGATCTGAACTTCCAGTGGGTAAGCCAGTTGCTCTGATCTGCAGTTGTGTTACTATTTAATTAATTTGTCAGCTGAGCAAGTTTTTGTGGCAGGATTCATGTTAATGCTGTAAGACAAACCCCATTTTGAATCCAAGCTGCTAATTTTAATTTGTGGAGTGGTGCTTCATTTAGGTCATTGACACAATTCTGACATATTGAAAAAAGTGTCAGAAGGACAGGTTCTTGTACTTTAACACAGCAGCAGTCTGAATTCAAACCTCTTTTGTTTCTGACACTGGCTAGCTAGGTGAGGCTGACCAAATCTTTTCACTTTCCACTGCATCAGTTTCAATATCTGTAATTTGTCATGTACCTTTAGCTCCTTTGTGAAGCTGTTTGAGATCCACTTGTGGAAGAGCTAGACCCTACAGACCTAAATCCTACAGTCCACAGCAGAGATATATTTATATAAATGTGAATTATATGCAAAATATTTTAATTTCTTCATTGTATTTTTTACAGTAATTTTCATTAGTGTTTAATTATAATTCAGTGTCTGTTTCCTTATGTTATAAACACTGGTCCTAGTGTCAACTGACAAATACATAGCAAGTGATGCCTTTAACTTATCTTCTTAGGATGGAAGAGATCTAATCTTTTGTTTTTCAAAGGAAAATCATCATCACCACCAGTGTTGTTTAAACAATAGCAGTTTACAGGGCAGGAAGGAGTATGCAAAGAAATTTCACTCTGTAAAACTGAAAATGAAGTGCATGAGTGTACTCTGTGATAATTACAATTGTCATTTGTACACTGCCAATTTACAAAGGCCATCTTGCTGAAAGATGACATTGATGCCACTTGCAGGGTCCATCACAGACTGTAAACCAGTTTCAACATTCTGTAACAGTGTTTCAACATTAAAAAGAGAAATGTCATCTTTAAAATTTAAACAACAGTTTAATGTTTAAACATTGTTCTTCTTTATAGTTGTCTAACTAGGGTGAAAAATAGAGGAGGACGTTTTTGTCTCTTCACAGCCTCTGACATGACGTGTTAAGCTGCTTATACCATCTGTATGATGCCTAATTAGAAATGATGTACAGCTCTGAGAAAGATACCATGAGAGGGAATGTAGGAAATATATAAAGAGTGAAAGCATACATTTAAGAAGCCTTGTTTAAAGTGATAGGTGTATTACCTCCAAAAGTACCTACAAATATGCAGTTTCATTGATTCTGGGAGAAATATCTAGCTCTACTCAATGTCCCAATTTTAAAGGTTTCCTTAAGGGTTTTGCATAGTCTAATGATTTAAATATAGTCTTTATATCCACTGAGAAGAAGTAACAATAATAATAATAATAATAATAATAATAATAATAATAATAATAATAATAATAATAATAATAAAGGGATCTCACTGACTTCACATTCTAAAACAGGCCTACAGTACTGTAAAGACAACACTGCGGACCCCAAGGTCCTTTAACCAAAATTGACTTCTTCTAAAGCACTCTTCCAGAGCATGCCCTTTAATCCTCTTCTGACTACACAGGTAGTCAGTTTTGGTTTTCTTGTTTTGTTTGAACGCAGGGAACTCTTTTGCCTTCTATCATGTAAGCAGATTATCCCAGATATTAGAGCTATGTCTGAGCTCACTACCAATTTTATTTCCACAAAACGTGGTTTTATTTTATGTGTTGTAGTGTTTAGAGAGAGAGAATGTGGAAGTTGTAGCACAGGAACCTGAATATTGTTTCAGAGGACCTGCAATACACAATATCTACAAAAGAGATCATTCAAAGCTCAGAGAGAAAGCTTGCCAGGAGTAAACAGGTAGAACAAGGCACAGAACAAAATGTGCAAATTAAAGCTGCCCAAACCCCTTTAATGTGTCTACCTATCAATTTACACTGGCCAAGTAAAAGTTGAAGCTGGAAAGAAAGTAAATGAATCTGAGAGAAGAGGAAAATAGCAGAACTATGTGATTAAACACAGCATATTAGCACAGCTGGTACCCATCAGATCCCAGCCTCAGTTCCAGGAATATACTAAAATTATCTGAAATTATCCTATGACTGAAGATGAGGAAAAGGCTGAGGTCCTGAACACCTTCTTTATCTCCATTTTTAACAGAAAGGCAGGAGTTCAGGACGAGTGGCCTCCTGATCTGGGTGACAGGGTCACGGAGCAGTGTAATGCCCTGGAAATCCATGAGGAATTAGTTCGGGACCTGCTGAGCCACTTGGACACTCACAAGTCCATGGGACCAGATGGGATCCACCCTAGGGTGCTGAGAGAGCTGGCAGATGAGCTGGCCAAGCCACTCTCCATCATTTTCCTCCAGTCCGGTGGTCCCAGATGACTGGAAACTGGCCAGTGTGGTCCCCATCCATAAGAAGGGTCAGATGGAGGAACCTGGAAACTCCAGGCCAGTCAGCCTGACCTCAGTGCCAGAGAAAATGATGGAGCAAATTATCCTGGCGGCAATAACTGCCCACCTGAAGGATGACCAAGGGCTCGGGTCCAGCCAACATGGATTTAGGAAGGGCAGGTCCTGCCTCTCCAACCTGACCTCCTTCTATGATCAGGTGACCCGTCTGGTGGACGTGAGGAGGCCTGTGGATGTGGTCTACCTGGACTTCAGCAAGGCCTTTGACACCGTCCCCCACAGCAAACTGCTGGCTAAACTGTCAGCTCGTGGCTTGGACAGCAACACTCTGTGCTGGGTTAGGAACTGGCTGGAGAGCCAAGCCCAGAGAGTGGTGGTGAATGGTGCCACAACCAGCTGGTGGCCAGTCACCAGTGGCATCCCCAGGGATCAGTGCTGGGCCCCGTCCTCTTTAGCATCTTCATTGATGATCTGGATGAGGGGATTGAGTCAGTCATCTGCAAATTTGCAGATGACACCAAGCTAGGGGCAGATGTTTGTCAGTTAGAGGGTAGAAGGGGACCTCGACCAACTGGACAGATGGGCAGAGTCCAATGGGATGTCATTTAACAAGTCCAAGTGCTGGGTGTTGCACTTTGGCCATGGCAACCCCATGCAGAGCTACAGGCTGGGATCAGAATGGCTGGAGAGCTGCCAAATGGTAAGGGACCTGGGGGTGCTGATCAACAGTCACCTAAACATGAGCCAGCAGTGTGCCCAGGTGGCCAAGAGGGCCAATGGCATCCTGACTTGTATTAGGAATAGTGTGGCCATCAGGGGCAGGGAGGTCGTTGTGCCCCTGCACTCTGCTTTGGTTAGGCCACACCTTGAGTACTGCGTCCAGTTCTGGGCTCTTCAGTTTAAGAAGGACATTGAGACACTTGAATGTGTCCAGAGAAGGGCAACAAGGCTGGTGAGAGGCCTTGAACACAAGCCCTATGAGGAGAGGCTGAGGGAGTTGGGATTGTTTAGCCTGGAGAAGAAGAGGCTCAGGGGAGACCTCATTGCCCTCTACAACTATCTGAAGGGTGGTTGTAGCCAGGAAGGGGTTGGCCTCTTCTCCCAGGAACCAGCACCAGAACAAGGGGACACAGTCTCAGGCTGTGCCAGGGGAAGTTTAGGCTTGAGGTGAGGAGAAAGTTCTTCACAGAGAGAGTCATTCGTCATTGGAATGGGCTGCCCAGGGAGGTGGTGGAGTCACCATCCCTTGAGGTGTTTAAGAGGACATTGGACGTGGCACTTGGTGCCATGGTCTAGTCATGGGTCTGTGGTGACAAGTTGGACTCGATGATGCTTGAGGTCTCTTCCAACCTTGGCAATACTGTGATCTTTAGTAACTGATATTTAGAAAATCTAACTAACTCTAGTAACTTGAATAGATTACCCCAAAAAAGTATCCAAACAATTCTGAATTGTATGGTTCAGTGACAGCAAATCTTTGTGTGACACATCTTTGAGAAATTGTGTAATGCATCAAGAAAACCCAACTCTAACATGTATGGAAACAAAGTCATCAAAGAAATGCTTGTTTTCACCTGCCCCCACAATACATTTCATTACTTCCGTCATGGTGACCATGGTAAAGTCCAGTTTTCACCACAGTTAGTGAGAAGACTCAGAAAAATCAGATTCGGGATGGCTGAGCCTTTGTTCCTTGAACTCTGCCATATAGCTGAAAACAACGATTATTGCTGTTTTGTGGAAGCTGTTCACAGGACATGGCTTGAAACAGCCCAAGGGAGAACATCAAACACATATCGTTTGCATTTTAGTGTCTTGACTCATATGATGAAAGAAAGGGTGAAGACTACATGAAAAGAGGTTGTTTGTCACATTCCTCCTGTAGTGAAAGTAGGAATGGCAGACTTGAGTCTCTGGAGTGATAAGGCTGCTTTGTAGAAACAGACTTCCAAATGAAGTCTGATCTGCACTGAAAAATATTAAAGCATCCTAAACTTTCCCTACTTGTATCCTAGAGTGAGCACCTATAGTCTTGTCTCACTGACACTATTAGCAGGACTGTATTGCCAATAATTCTTTCACACAGTCATGAATCATGTTTTCACTCTCCCCAGAATGCTCTTGTGCATTCCTGTTATCCTTTTATTGCCCAGTAATATTAGAAGCATCCTCACAGATTATTCTACAGAAGGCATTCCTGCATCATGCCCATGTTTTTGAACCTCTCAAACAACATCCCAGTAAATCCTAATTCTTACTTGACACCTTGCAAAAGGTGAGCTTTCCTTCCTTCCTTCCTTCCTTCCTTCCTTCCTTCCTTCCTTCCTTCCTTCCTTCCTTCCTTCCTTCCTTCCTTCCTTCCTTCCTTCCTTCCTTCCTTCCTTCCTTCCTTCCTTCCTTCCTTCCTTCCTTCCTTCCTTCCTTCCTTCCTTCCTTCCTTCCTTCCTTCCTTACTTCCTTCCTTCCTTCCTTCCTTCCTTCCTTCCTTCCTTCCTTCCTTCCTTCCTTCCTCCCTCCCTCCCTCCCTTCCTCCCTCCCTCCCTCCCTTCCTTCCTTCCTCCCTTCCTTCCTCCCTTCCTCCCTTCCTTCCTCCCTTCCTCCCTTCCTCCCTCCCTTCCTCCCTTCCTCCCTCCCTTCCTCCCTTCCTCCCTTCCTCCCTTCCTCTCTTTCTCTCTCTCTTTCCCTCTTTATTTCTCTTTCTCTCTCTTTCTCTCTTTCTCTCCTCTTCCTCACCCCCCCCCCTTCCTTTGCCTCTAATAATGGCTATCACTTCTTGTTATCGAGCTGTTTGTTTCCAAAATAATTTATTGAAAAGGTCATTAGAAACTTGAGAAGAGCATAAAAATAAGTAGGATGGCAATCCTGTGGAGTTTAAGCTAAAGCTTGCTAATTTCAAGAAACGTGTTAGCCAATACAGGCACTTGTAGAAATTGGTACTTGAATTTATTGACACTGGATGTTACTTCCAGCTGTACATCACCCTAGAAGTCTCACCACATAGATTAAATCATGCCTTAAGTCTGAATTCATGTGAGGGTATGGTGTAACATTTTCAAAGTGTGTTGGTATGCCTCCCTTTGCTAGTATTTGCAATGCATTTTCCTTTTTTGTTATGAGAGTCCTGAGGTGATCCTGTTTTTGGCAGGGGGATTGGACCCAATGATTTCTGGAGGGCCATTCCAACATTTAATGTACTGTGATACTGTAACTTCTGAGATTCATTATCACTCTATTTACAGAATCACAGAATTTCAAGGACTGGAAGGAACCTCAAAAGATCATCTAGTCCAACCCCCTTGCCAGAGCAGGGTCACCTACACCAGATTACACAGGAACTCATCCAGGTGAGTTTTTAATATCTCCAGAGAGGGAGACACCACAACCCTGCTGGGCAGCCTGTTCCAGTGCTCTGTCACCCTCACAGTGAAAAAATCTACCCTCATATTTACATGAAACTTCCTATGCCTCAACTTCCACCTGTTGCCCCTTCTGCTGTCATTGGGGACCACTGAGAAGAACATGGCTCCATCCTCTTGGGACTCACACATTATGTATTTATGAGCATTGATGAGGTCACCTCTCAGTCTCCTCTTCTCTAAGCTAAAGAGCCCTCAGCTGCCTCTGTCTCTCCTCATAAGGAAGATGTTCTACTCCCTTAATCATCCTCGAAGCTCTGCACTGGACTCTTTCAAGTTCAAGTACCAGAAGAATGCCCTTCTCAGTGCAAAATAATTGTTATTTCCCACAAAATATCAGTATTTGAAAGTATAATACAAAAATTTTCATTTACAAGAAAACATTAGAAAGAAAAATTTTCATCATCTCTACTGCATGTATAAGGCTCAACAGTGTTCGACACTTGAAATTGATAACTTGCCTACTAAATGATTTCAAGACCTTGAACAAATTCTGTAAAACAGAGTGTTAGTAGCTATTATCAACTATGTATGGTGTGTTGTGATTGTGTTTTAATAATGCTATTAATATGCACCAAGGTGAGCTGCACTGAGTAGCTTGATGATATATGTATTAGATATTAGAATACTCAGTGTGAACAGACTGAAATAAAGTAATTATCACAAACCTTGACAATTTAGCACCTGTACTTGAGCCTTCATTTGCATTGCCTTTGAGTTATAACACTGAAGACAGATTTCTTCTCACCAAATTTGAAGGGCTGTGATAGTATCAGGAAAAAATGTCAATGAGAGAGTAAGAAGCAGACTTCGTAGCTGGTTCTGTATCTGCATTTTTCAGTGCATATGAGTACTCATGGGAAATTTCATGAGCTTCTATTTCAGTAATTTACTTGTTAGTGTAGAGAAATTGGTCCTCCAGTATGAAAATGAAGCTAACACTTTAGGACTAAATTTTCTTGATAATTGCCTTTATAGATCTATGTATTCCACTGCCTCAATGTTCAGGCTGAAATTGTATTTATTAAAACTTTTTGTTTGTTTGTTTTTAACCTGCTTGAAAGTCCACCTAAATGACAGTTTTGAAATATGGAGACATTTTCATCCTATTCAGGTTACCTACCAGGGATTTGCTGCTGGTTCTCTGAAGTCATCAGTCTGGAAGGAGCAAAATCTGTATCCTTGGTCAGGGTAACCTCTGCTTGGTCAACATGCATCACAAACATACATTCTCAGATTTTCTATGTACACATCTTGATTCTGCAATAGCGAAGAAGACTTCCTCAGTTACTGAAGAGATGGAAGCTGAATGAGGAAAGAGGCAGTAGGGAGATAAGAAAGAGTCAAGGCAAAGGAAATCTGCACTGAGAAATTGAATTCCACCCCTATCACAAATTTAAACCACACTGATTTGGTCTGCCTCATTTTTTGAATACTTGACTGGAGTTCTGAAATCTGATTTGCAGAAATGCTGAGTGCTGGCAGCTAAAATGGAAATCTACACAAGCTATCTTTTAAATATGTTAAGTGTTACAAGCTATTGAGCTCTCTGAAAACCTCAAGTTACAGATATTTTGACATGGCCAGTCAGAGTTTATGGGTACCCCTGACATTTTTCTTCCTAGACTTCAACTCTAATTTAGAGATTCCAGTCCTTCTCTCAGAAGAATGAAACATAACTATGGGATTCTTACATGTGGTAATGGAAATTCATTATTGTATGTATGCAGGATTAGGTGGCAGGACAGCAGTTTAGTACAGAACTCTAAAGCATAAACAAAACATCCAGGAGAGCACAAATACTGTGCTAAAGTTTATGTAAATGATCAGCAACTTCTTGGTGAAGTAAAAAGGGTCTTTGGAAAAAAATATAAAATTTAAAAGGATGTAGTATTCAATCTATAAACTCCCTATGTTCAATTGGCATTGAAAGGTATACGTCCAATGGTGTGAATCAAAGTTCCACAGTCAGTTTTAGTTCCAGAATTTCAATATTCTGTGTTGTTAGTAGCTTTAAATTTCCTTTCATTTCAGTGATATTGAACATAGGGCTTGCTATGTTATGCTGAAGGGTAATTGGCTTGGAGATAGTTCTCTCTGCAAAGGTAGTGAAAGTATCTTGATAAAGTGTTGTCTATAACATTTGCTGTTTGTCCACTTTTCTTCTATTAAATGCCTTTGTGGGAAGTGATGGACTCTTTCTTTTCTTCCATATTGACAGATCTATTAATAAGAAGATGGTTGGCTCCAACTGGCTAAATTCCTCTGATGTAAGAAGAATTTTTAACCATATAAATCAGAGATGTCCTGTTCAGAGAAGTGTTCAGCCCTTGAGCTTTTGTTTGCCTATGTCTTCTCTCCTTGGGGAGAGCAATTAGTGTTTCCTTTAAGTTCTATGGTAGCTCCACTGAAGTTTGTTTGAGGATGTGCTGGAGCAGGCCATACCACACAATACCATTCTCCAGCCACAACAGAACAAGGCTGAACCCAAGACTGATATGACACTTACTGTTCCCTAAGGTCTGCAGTTTCCAAGCAATGTTCAGGGTATATGAATTCCAAATACCCTTTGATATGGCTAATGTCTGCCTTAGTGTTTATCATGATTTAATCATTAGTATTATTACTGTTATTACTACTACTAACAATAATAGTAAAATGAAACAAAAAACCCAAACAAGCAGCAAACCCGACAACGTCTCAGGGCAACCTTATCCTGACTCTGTGTGTTTGTATCGGATCTAGTCTGTAGTTACAGAATTATTTATTAAACATTTACTTGCATGTGTGGTGGAACAGAGAGTAATGCATGAATTACATAAGATACTGCTGGCAATTACTTTTTAATAGTTTTGACTTCTAAATATTTTTAATCACAATACAGAATAAAGAAAAATATGCTGTAAAATAAAATTAAAGATTATATTTATCTTGTCATACAAGGGCCTTCAGAGGAGATGTGGGTTTTTTAATTTAGTCCTTAACTCACCCAGCTGTACATGAATATTCTAAGACTTTATACATTAGTAATATGTAAGACAACACTATAATCTAAAAGCTTTGCAGTACCATGGGCATAGCAGCACGAGATGAGCTATTCTTGTCCTTACTTTGTCTTTCAGGTAGCTAGCTGAACAGATTTTCTTCTGCTGTTGAAAAACAGTTGGCAATAGCAGTGTCTGTTGAATGCATCAAATTATTTTCACTAACATCCATGGAACTGCATGAAATATGATCTTTGCCCCATTGTATTCAAGTCTATAATGTTGTGTATGTACAGACAAAAAGAAGCAAATATGTATGACATGCCTTTGCATGATAGGTAACATGTCAGAGATTTAGTTTGCTTTGGATGCACATATACATCATAAAACATTAAAGGAAATCCTGCTAAGTGGTATTGCTGCACGCACAGTTAATGGTGTGGGAAAGCTGATTAAGGAAGTCAATTTACAAATCAAAGCCAAATAGAGTTTTATTTCCAAACCAACTGCTAGCAGTTGTAATTGGAAATCCTGAACTTATTATTCTAATTACAATAATTTTCTTATTGTGATAGTACTGGCAAAACCTGATCATAAGTCCTGTTGATCTTGGCATGTGCATGTCAGAACTCTAGTTAGTGTCTGCCCCAGAGAGCTTATAATCAGAGCAGCAAAAAAAGAAAGCAAGAAATGGACAGATAGAAAATTCATTGTATTAACAAACACACGGAAATTAAAGTTATAAGCAGCTGGCATGATACAACTGTGGTAAGGAATTTATTACCTTTCTGTCAGAGCCTTTGTTGAGTGTATGGATATATTTTTAATGATAATGATATTTTTATGCAATTATAAATTGAAAATGTCTGGAAATATGCTTACATGGCGTAAAAGGGGTGAAAGGAAGCAAAGCAAGCAGAAAGTTTCACGTCTGCATCCTCTTTCCTCATTAGGAATAAACCTTAAGTGACTGGTAAAGAGCTGAGACAGGACACTGCAGATTGTGTGATTAGCACAAATTTGAGCACCCCCGTTAGTTCCTTTCTTAAATACTGTTTTTCAGAGGCAATACAAATACATTGAATGTTTTCCATATGGAAGATTCTTCTATATTCAGTGGCTGTTACTGTGGGTCTGAATGACAGTGCATAAACAGTCTGGTAAAAGGTTTGGAGACTACAAGAGGTGGGTGTTAGAGTGGCAGGAACAGCAGAAGCATAGATAAACATAAAGAAGACAGTTCCTTTGTGTGTGGGTGTTTATTTCATGGTCCCTCCTTCTGTTTAAGCTTTATTTCTAATTGTAATGAAGCTCAAATTTTTACATCTCAAGTGGTGCTTATGTGATGTGGTATCTGTAGGAAAAGTGTCATGTGTTTAGTAGAATTTTTCCAATGCTAGCAAAGCAAAAACTTATGACAAACATCAGACAGTTGCCATTGTTTTAGAAAATGCAGTTGATGTGTTCAAAGTAGAACATTTTCTCTGTGAAAAGAACATACAAAAGAGCATGTTCAGTTTTGTGGGGTTTTTTCTGCCATGACTTATGGCATTTCTGGGAAAATGTTTGGAAGCATCTGGGCTTCAGGAAGTAAGTATAAGGTACGTTGCTGTCTTGAGAAGATACCCCCCTGCTAGCTCACTTTGAAAGCCTTGAATAAACATAAATGTACACCTTAATACAATACATATCCTTATGTTTATTTAAAGCTTGTTTTGTCCAGATGAGCAAGCTTCTTTTACCCATGGTTAACAACTGTAATGGATGTAAGGGACAGTCCATTTTCAATGTGATTTTCAGGCATCTGGCAGTCTTAAAGCATCAGCAAATCCCTTTGAGACAGGAATTGACAGCAAACAGGCAAACACAAACTAATGAAACAGTGAATGGCCTATCCTTGGATTATTTCTCCCTCCCTCTCTTTTTTCTTTTTTCTTTTCTTTTTGTTTGTTTTGTGTGTCTAAGAGGTATAATGATCAGAAGAAAAAGAGGTTAAGGGAAATATCATAGTAGGCGATTTTTCTTTGGAGTAATAGTAAAACTATCTCGAAGTTTGGAGATGAAGAAAACTCCTGATGATACTCAAGTGAAACATGGTTTGAGAGTAAAATCCTATTTGCATGCTCCTCTGCAGCATTTCTGTGTGTGAAAATTTGCTAGAATCAGTTTGTGTCTCTGGAGTTGGGTTACAGCAAGGTAGGCATATGGCAGCTTGCATAATCCTGAGAACAAGACAGATGCATCCTGGATAAGTAATAATTGGCTTCATGATGGAAAAAAATGCATTTACAACCAGCAAATACCAACTTCGTGAGCTGGTCCCGTTTGCACCTTGAAAGAAAAAAGTTGTAAAGAATATGTGAGCTCTTGTGTATTGGAAACATGTTTGATACAAATATCTGTGAACAGCAATTAGAAAAATAAAATAGCTATAATAGTATTTTTTAGCAGCATAAAGTACATTGATTCCATTGCTAATGAAAGGATATGAGTCCCAATTCAAAGAGTTTGCTATTTGATAGGAACAAAGACCTCAGGGAAAGAGTATTCATATGTCTGGATAGGGCAGGTAGCAGTTCCTTTATTGTTTCACAGTGGTTATATATTTGGTGTTGGATCTTTTCTCTGACTGGGTAAGTTATGCATGCTTCTGTGAAAAAAGGAAGTAAGAGGGGTGTAAGATAGAAGCATAAAGGGGCTTATTAGATATTGATGGTGAGCATTTGTTTTGTTTGTTTGGTTTTTTTTTTGACTCAGAAAAAGTCAGAATATTGTGCATACTAGAATTACTACAGTAAAATTAATTTAATAAATCGCTATTCATTGATGTAATGGAATTTTAAAAGTATTGGAAATAGTCCCAAGGCAAAGAGATGAAAAAGATTAGAGTGTAAGGAGAAGGATGGGATCACATTTCTAAATTAAATAATCATAGTATCACAGTATCTCAGTACATTAGAGTTTAGAAGGGACCTCTAGAGCTCATCAGGTCCAACCCTCCCAGATTAAAAGAATTACTGGATTCATGAGGGTGGCATTGTTTCATAAAGGGCACAGGAAATACTGAAGTTTAAAAAAGTTGGACAGCTCAAATGCAGTTCATGTCTTTGAGTGCAATGAAGGTATACACTCCAGTTTTTAAGCGTAATTGTTTGGTTTACGTTATTCTCACCTTTTTGCCTTAGCTTCCCTTTCATTCCTAGCACAGTCACTTCTTCCTGACTGGGAAACCATAATGGATCTCTATATCATACAGAGTTTGGAGGACTTATTCATTTTTCCTGCAAAAGTTAAATAAAGTGCAAAACTTTCAGCCCATCAATCCTTTAGCAAGCTGTCCAAGGTGACATTTCATTAGCACATTTTGTCAGTGGATAAATTGTACAGCATGCTCTGAAGAGAATGTGGAAAACATCCAGTCCTTTTTCATTAGATCCATCTGAAGCTGAACCACTGGAGATTACATACAAAAAGCACATGAGACAGAGAAAGCGCTATTCTGTCTATAAACTGCATTAATCATTCATTCCCTTCTGAGTGCTTTGAGTCACTGCCCTGTCTCTGGTTAGACCCAAAACTGGCGATTTAATTTTGAGCTGCATGACAGATACATTTCAAGGAAAATCACAGACATAATGACTCCTGCCAGGCTTGATAAAGTCCTCATTCATCAATTAAGGGGTTTCCAATAAGGCAAGATGGATAGAGCAAAATGAGGCAGATCACATGATAATATGTACAGGGTTGGGGTTGCCAGGATTTTTCCCTTCTCTCTCATGAATGCACAAGCATATGTTCCTCAAAGTCCATGCATACCCCACCCACCAACCCCCCGCCCCATACTCCTTTTGTCAGTTCTGGGAATAGAAATAATTAGGGAGCTTTGATTCACTAGAATGATCTAATTACCTAAGGCACTGGGACTGCTTTGCTGCTCCACTGACAGCAAGTGTCAAAGGGCTGACCAAAGACAATAAATACCTGAGAAGTCACCCATTTACTGCAATGTCAAAATTATTTTCTCTTAGTGAAATTTTTCCTGGCTATGCTGAAAACAAGTGGTCAAATAAAAATTATTTATGTAAAAAACAAAAACAGCAGTGCAGCAAAATCAATGAATTGCTGGAAAATGTACTACATAAACAAGAGAAGCTCTGACAATAAAGAGGAGATAGATTAATGACTAATTTAAATTAGTGATAAACCAATGTGGTGATTGAAGTTTCCCCCAGCATTAACTTTAGCCAGACTAACTCAGTTAGAAACAAATGAAGTTGTATTTAGAAGCAAAAACTAGACTCTACGATGAAATGAAATGAAATGAAATGAAATGAAATGAAATGAAATGAAATGAAATGAAATGAAATGCATAGAATAGAATAGAATAGAATAGAATAGAATAGAATAGACCATGTTGGAAGAGACCTTGAAGATCATCGCATCCAACCTATCAACTAATCCAACCCACCTAATCAACTAAACCCATGGCACCAAGCACCCCATCAAGTCTCCTGAACACCTCCAATGATGGTGACTCCACCACCTCCCTGGGCATCACATTCCAATGGCCAATCACTCTCTCTGTGTAGAACTTCTTCCTAACATCCAGCCTAAACCTCCCCTGGTGCAGCCTGAGACTGTGTCCTCTTGTTCTGGTGCTGATTGCCTGGGAGAAGAGACCATCATCCGCCTGTCTACAACCTCCCTTAAGGTAGTTGTAGAGAGCAATAAGGTGACCCGTGAGTCTCTTCTCCAGGCTAAGCAACCCCAGCTCCTTCAGCCTCTCCCCATAGGGCTTGTGTTCCAAACCCCGCATGAACTTTCTTGCCCTTCTCTGGACACGTTCCAGCAAGTCAACATCCTTCCTAAATTGAGGGGCCCAGAACTGGACACAGTACTCAAGGTGTGGCCTAAAGGATATTGCTGCCTGCCCACTGCAGGCTTGAACCCACGACTCTGAGATTAAGGGTCTCATGCTCTACCTACTGAGCTGACTGTGCTCCCTGTATGTACAAAATATACAGTATTTACAATATTGTACAGAGATTTACAATTAGCATAGATATTTAGCAATATTACACAGAGATTTACAATTAGCGAATAACATGGAATCCCCCCGGTCCAAAAGACCAGGGAAGCTGCTCCACTCCCCCTCCCCCCGGCCCCCAAACCTCCCAAACCCCCCTGCACCAGAGAGAGATAGAGAGGTTGGGAGAAAGCACTGTGTTACCTTATCTGAAGGTCAGCCAGAAACATTATCTTCTCCCAGGCAAAGCAGAACAACCAAGATCAGAGGAGAAGAGAAAAGGAATGGGAATGGAAGTGAAATGTGAAGAATTTTTATGATATAACTTCTCTTATCCCAGACTTTCATCCAATGAATTTGTTTAGAACACTCTTCTGTTTTCCTTTTTACACCTGATAGTTATGTATTTATGTTTATCCACTTTTCTGCTTGAAATCTGCAGCTAAATTTTAAAGGCATAGCCTAAAACTACCACAATTAAAGGGACACTGTCAAATTGAAATCATGAGTCTAATGCACTATTAAGCCAATAGATGCATTAAATGTTGAAGGGCCTTTTTGCAGTTCAAGTCTTGGCTACATACAAAGTCAAGCTGATGATGATTTCCCAGTTGTATACCTCTAATAAAACTTTCTGCTATCTGTTTTAGTCTAGAATGAGAAGGTCATACCCTAGTGCACACAAATGTGTAAAAAAGTCTTTAAACAAATTGTTAGAACAGTTTTCATCCAAAATTCTTCTATCATGTGGTGAGAGCACAAACATTTCTGGAAGCTCTACAACAGTTTCAAAAAGCATTAAAGAATTACCCATTAATGATATCACAGAACCACACAATGTTAGAACCTGGAAGGGACCTTGAGAGATCATCTAGCCCAACTACCCTGTCAGAGCAGGATCACCTAGAGCAGATACACAGGAATGCATACAGGTGGGTCTTGAATATCTCCAGAGAGGGAGACTCCACAACTTCCCTGGGCAGCCTGTTCCGGTGTTCTGCCACCCTCACAGTGAAATAATTCTTCTTCCTGCTTCCATTGAACTTCCTATGCCTCAGCTTCCAACAATTGCCCCTTGTGATGTCATTGGGCATCACCGAGCAAAGCCTGGCTCCATCCTCTTGGCACTCACCCTTTATGTATTTATAAACATGAATAAGGTCATCCCTCAGTCTCCTCTTCTCCAAGTTAAAGTGCCCCAGCTCCCTCAGTCTCTCCTTGTAAGGAAGATGTTCTACTCCTTCAATCATTTTTGTGGCTCTGTGCTGGACTCTTTCAAGCAGCTCCTTGTCCTTCTTGAACTGAGTGGCCCAGAACTGGACACAGTATCAGGAGGAACTGATTCATAAGCTTTGCTTTCCTGGTTCCCCCTCCTCTTTTGACTTTGTTCCCTTGTTGGTTTTCTAGCAGCTATTAGAAGTTCTTCATGTCTATCACTTCTACCATGAAATATGTGGCTTCTCCTATTCCTTCTGAGAAAGGATAGGATATTCACAGAAGTCAGACATATTTTGCTTTCCAGTGGCTCATTTCTAGTAAAATATTCTTCTTTGGGCTATTTGAAAGATAAATGTTTGGTTCACAAAGAAGAACATGAAAAATTGCAATATGTAGCAGATTCAGGACAGATTAATAATTGGAACCGGGTGCCCTGACCTCTTTCAATTAAATAGTTATTTATTTATTTATTTATTACATTTGGAGAAAATAAAATAATGAGTCCTTATATTCCTGGTTTCTGGCTGCGTTTAGAGGGCCTCTAGGGGAGACACTGATCATTAACAGTTGTCTTATAAGCTGAAAGTTTTAATGAAGAGTAGGGGAGAACAGAAATGGTGAAAAATCATATTTAACCTCTCTCCATCCACTTTTATCTTAAGAAACACAGTAATAGATAATTTCCTCCTATCCTAAGCACACAATCTGTGCTCTTTAATAATTTTCTTTTGTCATGAATACCATAAAGTGATTTACTTTTCATTTGTAATCAGTTTTATCTTTTCTTGCTGATATACATATATTACTGTATTGTTGATTCCAAAGTTTGGTGGTTGCAAGGAATTGTTTTATTCTCAAAATTTTAAATTAATTTTTGAAAGAAAGTTTCCAAATCCCTTTCTTTCCTCCCACTTGTTTCTCAAATGCTTTAAAAAGTCCTCTTACACAATTCAGTGCTTGAAATCTGGGTTATAGTGGATTCTTATTCTTCTAGATATTTCCTACCTATGTGAATGAGCAATTGCAATTCTTTGTTGAGCTCTCATAAGAAAATAGAACTGTGACATTGTTCAAGTTAGTAGAATTTAGCAGACTTTGCTCAGCTGCTCAAAAGTAATTGACTGTTCTGATATTAATGCCTATACTCCGGGTGACAAGACCTTGCCATTTTCTACAGCTACATTAGGTGACATTCCCCTTCTCATTAAATTTGGGCAGTTATAAGAACTCAAATCTTTATTTGTTTTATACTATGTGCTATTTCCCCATAATGTCTGAAATACTCAATATTAACAAGTGATTTCTACTGGCCACACTTTATTTCCTCCATTTAACTTAATGATGACACACATTTCTGACATCATAGCCAGTTGTTTAATAACATCTACTTTCAAAGACATTCAAGTCAAGTGGATTCACAAAATTAACCGTGAAGGCACAGATGCATCTTTCATGTACTCATTAGTTAGCCAGCATGTTTTGAAAGTTTCACCTGAAAGAACCTAGTGATTTTGCTGAGAAGGTTTTCCACTGAGAAATCTATTTTTCCAAAACACTTCATAGTCTTTTTGCAAGTGAATACAGTAGACACCTGATACTTCTGAGAGCAGAGTTAGAAGGATTTAATTGAAAAATTCCATAATTTCTGTATTTTTTAATTATTTTTTTTACACATGCTGAATTTTAACCAGGAGTTACAGGAATTGGGTTTTTTGTTTGTTTGTTTGTTTGTTTATTAATTATGAGTGATGATTTAAGCTTGTTGCTTGTTGTTGTTAAGCTTGTTTTTCAGTTGTCTTGTGAAATGCATTATATCTGAAAGGCTATCCCACTGAGACGAAGTGGGGAAAAGGAAGCTAGTGCAAATATAAGGAAGAGAGGTGACATTCAAAGAATGAAAAGTTACTCTCTAGCAGCAATCACATAATTATAGAATGCACTGGGTTGGAAGATACCTGTGGAGGTCATCTAGTCCAAACTCCCTGCAGCAAGCAGGGATACCCCAACTATATCAGAGTTGGGGTTGCTCAGAACCCCATCAAGCCTGATCTTGAATGTCTCCAGGTATGAGGCCTCTACCACTTCCCTGGGCAACCCATTCTGGTGTTCCACAACTCTCAAAGTAAAGAACTTCTTCCTAATATCCAATATAAAGCTACTCTTCTCTAGTTTGAAACCACTGCCCCTTGTCCTGTTGCTACATGCCTTTGCAAATAGTCCTATCCCAGCTTTCCTGTAGGCTCCCTTCAGATGCTTGAGGGTATCTATAAGGTCTCCCTGCAGCCTTCTCTTCTCCAGTCTTTTTCCTCTGGCCCTCTCTCCTCCAGCCATGGAGGTGGTTCTCAAGATGTTAATTTTAGAGGTCTAACATGGCAATCTTTTTTTGAAAGCTGCTCTGAAAAATGTGGTGATGGGTCAAGTTTCATCCTGGGCAATCTAACTCTGTTCGGATCCTCTGCTGGTAAATGGGAATAGAGAAAGCCTTCTGTGGGACACTGCGAAATCCCACAGAGCTTGAAGGCATACAAGGATTGTCTCCCTCATTTTCTCCTTACTTCTTTTATATTTACATGCAAACAAAAAAGCATTGCAAGCTTCCTTACCACCATGGAACAGTCTCTAGCAGCTTTTCCCCTGCTTTTCACTCCATGAGACGGACTGGAGATTGGGCAGGAATGGCTTGTCTGGCAAAGGTGGTTATGAACCCCTCACTTTGAGGAGCAAAATATTTTAGAGTACCTCACCTCTGTAGGAGAAAAAAGTTAATTAAAGATTTTTTAGGCTTAAGGCCTTTATCAGAGAAAAGGTGATACTTAGGAAAGAACAAGAGGGATTTGAAAATTCAAGGTAGTTCTTGACCACAGACCTAATTTGGAGTCATTTGAGAGTACAGTGACACTCACTGAGACAATAAACTTTTCATTACCTTAGAAATACAACCTACTAAAGTGAAATAACTGCTACATGCTTTGTGCAAAATCCAAAGACAAAACCAAAACTATTGTTTAAGTGACTAGAATATGTGAATTTAATTAATAGGCTTTAATGAAAATAAATTGTGTTAGGTAGGCGTGTTAAGAAATTTCTTTCCTTTGGTAAAATCAAGTAGGTTTAATGAAGTAATTTAATTTAAATGTAATTTCAAGGAAAATAAAACTAAATGTTCTTAGGGGCTCTGTGCATACAATCCTCAAAATAATTTTAAGAGCATTTGTCGTACAATGGCTGGGGGCCACTAAATTCCAGTAGTGTTCTTCCAACAGTAAAACTAGTTTGGGGTGGTTTTATCTGCAGTTGTTGTTTACAATGTTCCTATTTTTTCCCTTAATAAAATTATATTTAGACTGTGACCATGAAATAATTGAGTTTTCAATATGTAGTCAAACTAAGAGGGGCCTCATCAAAACCTCCACTCTGGACTTCTGGAGGGCAGACTTCAGAGTACTTAAGGAACTAAATCAGAAGGTACCTTGGGAAACAGCCCTTAAAAACAAAGAGGTCCAGGAGGGCTGGACCGACTTCAAGGAAGAACTCTTGAAGGTGCAGGAACAGGCTGTGCCAATATGCTGGAAGATGAGCTGCCAGGGCAGATGGCCAGCCTGCATGGGCAATGAACTTCTGAATGAATTAAAGGGAAAAAAAAGAGGTTGTATCATCTTTGGAAGAAAGGTGAGGTTACCCATGAAATGTTTAAGGATGTTGTTAGGTCATGTAGGAAAAAAATAGAGAGGCAAAAGACCAGTTAGAGCTTAGACTGGCCTCTGCTGCAAAAGACAATAAAAAATTGTTTTACAAGTATATTAATGGCAAGAGGAGAGGCAAGGACAACCTCCACTCCTTAGTGGACATGGAGGGGAACATACTAACAAAAGATGAAGAAAAGGCAGAGGTACTTAACACCTTCTTTGTCTCAATTTTTAATAGCAAGAAAGGTTGTCTTCCAGACAACTGGCCTCCTGAGCTGGCAGATGCAGGTGGGGAGTAGCATAGTTCCCGTTCCAGGATCTTCTTAGCTGCTTGGATCCCCAGAAGTTCATGGGACCAGATGGGATCCATCCTAGGGTGCTGAGAGAGCTGGCAGATGAGCTGGCCAAGCTGCTCTCCATCATTTTTCACCAGTCCTGCTCACTGGAGAGGTCTCAGATGATTGGAAACTGGCCAATGTGATGCCCAGCCACAAGAAGGGCCAGTTGGATGAACCAGAGAACTACAGACCTGTCAACCTGACCTCAGTGTCAGGCAAGATTACAGAACAGGTCATCTTGAGGGCAATCACACAGCACTTACAGGATAACCAAGGGATCAGGCCCAGTTAGCATGGATTCAGGATGGGCAGGTCCTGCCTGACCAACCTGATCTCCTTCTATGATCAGGTGACTGCCTGGGGGATGTGGGAAAGGCTGTTGATATAGTCTACCTGGACTTCAGCAAGGCCTTTGACACCATCCCCCACAGCAAACTCCTGGCCAAGCTGTCAGCCCATGGCTTGGACAGCAATATTCTGGGCTGGGTTAGGAAGTGGCTGGAGGGCTGAGCCCAGAGAGTGGTGGTAAATGATGCCTCATCCAGCTGGCAGCCAGCCACTAGTAGTCTAACCCAGGGATCAGTGTTGGGCCCAATTCTGTTCAATATCTTTATTGATGATCTGGATGAGGACATTGAGTCCATCATCAGTAGATTTGCAAATGACACCAAGCTGGGAGCAGGTGTTGACTTGTTAGAGCGTAGGAGAGCTCTGCAGAGAGACCTCGACAGGCTGGACAGATGGGTAGAGTCCAACAGCATGAGATTTAACACATCTAAGTTCAGGGTTCCACACATTGGCCACAGCAACTCCATGCAGTGCTACAGGGTGGGGTCAGAGTGGCTGGAGAACGGCCAGGCAGAAAGAGACCTGGGGGTAGTGGTTGACAGTAGGCTGAACATGAGCCAGCTGAAGGTGGCCAAGAAGGCCAATGGCATCCTGGCCTTCATCAGGAACAGTGTGGCCAGCAGGAGCAGGGAAGTCATTGTGTCCCTGTACTCTGTATTGGTTAGGCCACACCTTGAGTCCTGTGTCCAGTTCTGGGCCCCTCAATTTAAGAAGGATATTGAACCTCTTGAATGACAGGTTGGACTCGATGATCCTCAAGGTCTGTTCCAACCTTAGTTATGCTGTGATACTGTGTCCAGAGAAAGGCAACAAAGCTGGTGAGGGGTTTGGAGCACAAGCCCTATGAGGAGAGGATGAGGGAGCTGTGGCTGCTTAGCCTGGAGAAGAGGAGGCTCAGGGGAGACCTTATTGCTGTCTACAACTACCTGGGGGGTGGTTGTAGACAGGTGTGGTCTGGTCTCTTCTCCCAGACAACCAGCACAGAACAAGAGGACACAGTCTCAAACTGCACCACAGGAGGTTTAGGCTGGACGTTAGGAAGAAATTCTTCACAGAAAGAGTGATTTGCCATTGGAATGGGCTGCCCAGGGAGGTGGTGGAGTCACCATCCCTGGAGGCATTTAAGAGACAGGATGAGGCTTTTGGTGCATTGATTTAGTTGATTAGATGGTGTTGGGTGATAGGTTGGACTTGGCGATCTTGAAGGTGTTTTCCAACCTGGTTAATTCTATTCTACTCTATTCTATTCTATTGTATTCTATTCTATTCTGTTCTGTTCTGTTCTATTCTATTCTATTCTATTCTATCCTACATATTTTAGTGTATCCATAGCGACTATACAAATGATAATGTAAAATCATGACCCGAGGCGTTTTACTACAAGATGACTCTTGTTACTGTGGTGATGACGGTGATTGTAGTTATAAATGCGAATAAACTATGCTGTAGTTTTATCTCGGTATGTCTATTATAATCTAAACTTACTTTGTGGAACAGTAGCTCTTGTGGTTCCTTTGTAATGTATGCAGTAGTGAATACTAACTACTCTGACTCTATGTCATTCATCCTGAGGCTGGAAGCCTTTGAAGGCAGATGAGATTGAGATGAAAAAACAAAGTGATTTATATTTTAAAGGATTCTGAGGACTCTTCATAGAATCTTAGAATCCTAGAACCACTTGGGTTGGAAAAGACATTTAAGATAATCAAGTCCATCAGTAAACTTAACATTGCCAAGTCCACCACTACACCATATCCCTAAGTACCACATCTACATGGCTTTTAAATACCTCCAGGGATTGTGACTCCGCCACTTCCCTGGTCAGTCTTTTCCAGTGCTTGACAATGCTTTCAGTGAAGAAATTCTTCTAGTATCCAATATGAATCTACCCTGGTGCAACTTGAGGCTATTTCTTATCCTATCATTTGTTACCTGATCAAAGAGACCAACACCCACTTAAAGGCAATATGGTTTCAGGTAGTTGTAGAAAGCAATAAGGTTTCCCCTTAGAACTTTCCATTTTATATCTTGGTTTCCAATAACTTTGTGTCTATAAGGTGCTTCTGAAATCCTCCATGAGGAAATCTTATGTAAGCACTATGCAACATCCATACTTAAAATTGTTTATGACTTTGGCTATATACACATGCAGATACATATACCTGAATATTTCTAATTTGTTTTTACACATGTATATGCATACATGCATGCAGAAATATGTATGGTACCAATTATATGACATACTTATGTTGGCATTTGTTTATAACTGCAAATTACCATCTATACAATCACCTTTTTTCTCCTTTTTTTTTCTTCTATTTTTTTTTTTCTCCTTTTTCCTATCTTATGAAAGATCTGAAACCACACCTGGAATACTGTGTCCAGTATAATGCTCCCCAGTCCAAGAGAAGCAGGGACCTGATACAGAGAATCCAACAGAGAGTCACAAGGATGATTAGGAGACTTATGAAGAGAGACTGAGAGGCCTGGGGCTGTTTAGTCTTGAGAACAGAAGACTGAGGGTGGATTTCACCTCAACATGAGGAGACACTTCTTTACAGTGAGGGTGTCAAAGCACTGGAACAAGCTGCCCAGAGAGGTTATGGAGTTTGCTTCTCTGGACACATTGAAAACCTGCCGGGATGCATTCCTGTGTGGTCTACCCTAAGTGATCCTGCTTTGGCAGGGGAGTTGGACCTGATGATCTCTGGAGGTCCCTTCCAACTTTTAATGTACTCTGATACTGTTTGTTTGCTTTTAAATCACTATTGTCTTGATAAAAGGGAAAAAAATAAAAATAAAAAAGAAAAGAACTATCTGTTATTAGATTTTCTATTCCTCTATTTGTACACTGGAGCTATATATAACTGGGTGTTTATTCTATACAGAGTATTATGTGATCAGATAGATTTTAGAGTCTAGGAGAGAAGTATGAGCAGTATGGGACCTACACACAGTGGTGGCTCTTCAATAGCTACTGTTCTTCAACATCTTCTGTAGAGCATAATGTGGATGTTTTGATTGCGTATAGACAGTTTTCACACAAGATGTTTGAGAAAACACTCAAGAAATCTCACCACATTTAGCAGATTGATTTATTTTTTCACAAGAAACAAGGCACCTTCATTGGTACTTAATTGAATGCTGGGTTTTTATTCCAAGTTTTGTTATTTATTGGACACTTTGGACTTCTGAAGACTAATTACTAGGCAAAAGAGATTAGAATATGCTCACAGAAGTGAATGATTTTAAAATTACACTACCAGGATCTTGACTTTTTAAGCATCTCAAATGAGTGAATATGGAGAATTCTGATTGTCTTCACCTGGTGATACCAGAGTTGATGCGGGTGAACATTTGTTTCAGTTCTTCTGATCTTGATTGTTGTTGAAGCACACAGTTTCCAAACAGTGAAATAGAATAGAAATAACACTTGTTGAATTTACTTGGTTCCTAACTGGATTTATGACTGTAGTTTATATGTACCAAACAGGTGAGGAAGAAATATCATAAAAGCCTAACAATACGTCTCAAGAAAAGTTTAAATTAGTTACTGTCTCAATAGTCTTCTGTATAGAATATATAAGATGAAACTTCTGATTTCAAAAGGTTAACTGTGGGCCACATGTCAGGTAGCTTTGTGGACGGAAATAAAGCAAAATTCTTACAACTGAAACCCTAGCTGTTTGTCTTGCAATCATTTACTCTACAGTCCAATTAGCTATGCTGCACGCCACTAGTTGGTAAGTGAAAACTTCTCCTTCATTATGTTTTCATTGTATTTCCAATAGTGTGTATTATGAAACAAAGTTGTGTTTTATGGTATGATAAAAGGTGTTAATGCACCACCTGTTGTATGCCATAATACTCAGGCCCATCCAGCATGGATTTAGGAAGGGCAGGTCCTGCCTGACCAACCTGATCTCCTTCTATGATCAGGTGACTGCCTGGGGGATGTGGGGAAGGCTGTGTGTGTAGTCTATCTGGACTGCAGCAAGGCCTTTGACACCGTCCCCCACAGCAAACTCCTGGCCAAGCTGTCAGCCCATGGCTTGGACAGCAGCACTCTGTGCTGGGTTAGGAAGTGGCTGGAGGGCTGAGCCCAGAGAGTGGTGGTGAATGGTGCCACATCCAGCTGGCAGCCAGTCAGTAGTGGTGTGCCCCAGGGATCAGTGCTGGGCCCCATCCTCTTTAATATCTTTATTGATGATCTGGATGATGGCGTTGAGTCCATCATCAGTAAGTTTGCAGATGACACCAAGCTGGGGGCAGGAGTTGATCTGTTAGAGTGTAGGAGAACTCTGCAGAAGGACCTTGACAAGCCGGACAGATGGGCAGAGTCCAACATGATGGCATTCAACAAGTCCAAGTGCCAGGAGCTGCACTTTGGAACTGGACATGGCACTTGAAGCCATGGCTCAGTCATGAGGTGTTGGGTGACAGGTTGGACTCGATGATCGCTGAGGTTTTTTCCAACCTTATTTATTCTATGATTCTATGAGTGAACTCAAACTGCAACAGGGTAGGTTTAGACCAGATATTAGGAAATTTTTTTTCACAGAAAGAGGGGCCAGGCATTGGAATGTGGTGCCCAGGGAAGTGTGAGTCACCAACCCTGGATGTGTTTAAACATTTTTTAGATTTGGTGCTTGGGTATATGGTTTAGGGGTCAACTTTGCAGGTTAGGGTCAGTGGTTGGACTTGATGATCCCAAGGGTCTTTTCCAGCCTGAATTATTCTGTGATACTGTGATTTAGATCAAAGTTCAGTCACAGGTTTTTTTTGGGTTTTGGTTTTTGCTTTTTTTGTTTGCTTGTTTGTTTGGTTTAGTTGTTGGTTGTCTTTTTTTTTCCTGGTAGAAAAAAGGTTTCTTTGTGAAAAGTACTTTTCAAACTAATGATCTACTACAGTTCCAAAGAAGAGAAATATATTTCTGTATAAAACTGTAACCCTTGAGATAGTTTACAGTGTTTGAAAGAAATCAATACCGTATTACTATTACTGTGTGAAAAGTGGCATGATGATAATAAAAAAATGCATGTACTCAAAGTTTGTGAGAATTATCTGTCTGTCCCAGTGAAAATCAGTTAAATGAGTTGCTAACTGCAATAATGCTTTGAAAAGGCTAGTATTGCATGCAGAATGCTAAAGCTCTGTATTTCTGGGTGTCTGTGTTGTACAGCAGCACTTTTATACAATTTTTCTTTGTTGTTGGTCAAGAAAATTTCATGAAATGCAAGAATAACAAATTGCTGTGTGGGCTTTATCCATCTCAAAAGGAAAACAACAATAGTCCATTAAATGTTTGAAATATTATTAATGAGGAAATTATTAAAAAACATGCCTTAGAGAGAGAAGAGTTTGTATAAAAAGTCAGAAATTATATGCTGCAATATTATGGGGAAAAGATGTAACATAATTGGGAGTGAAATGAGAAGCTAAGCATCACTGAATCCATCAATGACAGGGCTAGGGTCAATTCACCCAAAACCCTAAAGTAATTGGAAATTTGCCCTAAAGTAATTGGTTACTGACATGTCCAAAATCAATCAAAAGTCAGTAATGAGCCAGAAATGCTAGTCCTCTTTATCTATTTGCGTGAAATAGAGTTGTCAGTTTTGGAGTATATATGAAATACAAGCTCTAGTGTGTGAAGGAGTTCCAAAAGGTGAATGCTTTTCTTCAGATGGGAATGAATCTTCTATTTTCTTCCGAATCACTGATTCAGAGAGTAGACATCAAGTTGTTTTCAGGCCCAGTTATAAGCAACAAGTGTTAGATTATATTCATTTGTTGTTTTAACATGTTGCATAAACCTACTGTGAATTCTAGGTCCCCTGAGATCCACACAATTACCTGTCTGCTACATTCCAGGACACAGCAGGATCTGGCATAAGAGCAAGGACTCAGTGGAGGAGTGATCAATCAGTAATCCAATGGCACTGAAGTAGTTTCTGACCCCTCCCCTCATTGTTGCTGCAACAATGAATGAGAATTTGGGGCAAATCTGAGATGTCAAAGCATACATTACATTAGCAGCCCCGATAGGGGTTTTACTTTCTGAGCTCATGTTATCTCACAGATAAAGAGCCTTGTAGCTTTCCACCAAACAAAAACTGAATCTTGGACTACACTTTGAAGTTGTGGAGACAGTTAATGAGGCCATCTGTAATAAAATCAGGCTTCATCAGTCAGCTATAAAATCATTATTATTGGTGAATGGTTCAAAATTCCCTTAGACCTGTTTGTTTATAAGAAGAAAGGGAGATCTTTCTGAAGACCATAATCTGCATTTTACCTCAGGAAAACCAGCAGTCATGCTACATCAGAATTGCAGACTTAAGCCACCAGGGAGCTCAAAAGTTTTCTAGTCTTGCCCCTGATACAAAACAGGCTCAACCATGGGATCAGACTAGCCTTTATGCTGTGGAAGCTAGTAGCAGCTGCAGTGATGCCCTTCTTACAGTCTGCTTCTCCAAGAGGATCTTCTTTAACAGGCTCCTTTCTGTCACCTGCTGCCTAAAATTGCACTTTTCAGGCTATATTGTTCTCTGATTTCTAGAAAAATGTGAAAGGAAAACCTTCTCTCTCTGGGACAGACAGCTTCCTGTCCCTATTGCTTCCATCATTTGAACCTACAAAGGAAGGTCCTTATGACATTAGTCAGATAAATTCCTATTGCTACTCAAATCACTCAGAAGTGGCACTCTACACATTCCTTTTCATGCAGAAAAATGTGGTTTTGTCCAAAAACCTGCAGCAAAATACTTTAATCAAAGAGAGTTTTACAAACAAGTGTTTTGTTTGGGTTTTGGGGTTGTTTTGTTGTGTTTTTGGTTTGGTTTAGGTTTGGGGTTTTTTTTGTTTGTTTGTGGGTTTTTTTGTTACTTTATCTTTTACTTTTACATCAAATGGAGTATGCTAATAAATCCTGATTTAAGTCCATAATTGCAAGGATACTTTATCTGGACCACAAAAACTCCACACATAGTTTCATTCTTGAGGCTCTTGATGATTCTTTGGAGCCTGATCTAATCGTGAGTTTGTTTCAGATCAAAGATTATCCACAAACATTAGAGTTCTCAATAGAATGACAACAAATTTCCTCTTTCTTTTTATGCTAAATTTGATTCTGTCAGAGTTTAAATAACTTTGATGTGAATAACTTTGTAAAACTCTATAAGCTTTGTAAAACTCACGCTGTGGCTTGAGATTTTCTTTGATAGCATTGCAGGTCATTAGCTTCTATAGCTAAATTTAGCTGGGCTTTTAATTTGAAGATATTGTTTCAAATATTTTTTTCATTTTTTTTATATGTAGTAATCAAATTATTGTTCTTAACAGATTCAAATCTTATTAAAATACAGCTTTTGGTTGTCCCTGTAGAAGTCTACACTGAGTCACTGGAAAATGAAGCTGTTTGTAGCATTTTACCTTCCAGAAGAGGTAGCCTCATATGGATGTCAGTTTTCATCTTGTAGCAAAGCATGTGCTGTGCATGGATGGCAACATACAGCCTTATTTTATTCAGGCCTTTGTAACTGATCTTCCCTTCCCTTCCTTCCTTCCTTCCCTTCCCTTCCCTTCCTTCCCTTCCCTTCCCTTCCCTTCCCTTCCTTCCCTTCCCTTCCCTTCCCTTCCCTTCCCTTCCCTTCCCTTCCCCCTTCCCTTCCCTTCCCTTCCTTCCCTTCCCTTCCCTTCCCTTCCTTCCCTTCCCTTCCCTTCCCTTCCCTTCCCTTCCCTTCCCTTCCTTCCCTTCCCTTCCCTTCCCCCTTCCCTTCCCTTCCCTTCCCTTCCCTTCCCTTCCCTTCCCTTCCCTTCCCTTCCCTTCCCTTCCCTTCCCTTCCCTTCCCTTCCCTTCCTTCCCTTCCTTCCCTTCCTTCCCTTCCCTTCCCTTCCCTTCCCTTCCCTTCCTTCCCTTCCTTCCTTCCCTTCCCTTCCCTTCCTTCCCTTCCCTTCCCTTCCCTTCCTTCCCTTCCCTTCCTTCCCTTCCCTTCTCTTCTCTTCTCTTCTCTTCTCTTCTCTTCTCTTCTCTTCTCTTCTCTTCTCTTCTCTTCTCTTCTCTTCTCTTCTCTTCTCTTCCCTTCTCTTCCCTTCTCTTCCCTTCACTTCTTCCCAAACCTTCCCTTCCCCACTCAGACACAGATTAGATTTTGAATTTTATACAAATGGTTGATACATTTCGATAGTAGCTGATGTGATCTTTGTTTATAGGACTTGGCACTGCAATCTTCCAGCTAAAAGTATGGCACTGTCTCTATGAGCAGCTCCTTGGGAATGTAAGAAGAAGCTCAACCTACTCTCTAATTTTGCAAAATGTCAACTCCTTGTATAGAACTCAAATGATGATTAGGTACCCTTTATTCACATAACCGAAATTCAGATGCATGCATGAGGAACTGCCAAAATCATTTCAACAAGTCAAGTCTGAAAAGTTTAACAAGCTATAGCACACAAACAGCATTTGTTTCACTTAAACATACAAAGGCAGTCTACAGTCTAAACCTTTATTTAGATTTTTTTAATTCACAAAGTCCTTTGCCCCTAATTTAGACAAACACTGTAGTCATGCATTGTATCATTAGATCACTTAGGTTATTAACTAAGGTAAAGACATAGATTGTGATTATGATATCTTATGTTACATTAAACTCTTATCTCCTTATCTCAATCCTAAGTTTTGGGTGTTACTTCTCCCCTCACTTTTGTGTTGGGAGGAGCAGGCAGGTTAGTGTAGGCAGGTTAGTCCTTGTGTTAACCTGTTGCACTAGCTCATGGTACTTCCCAGGTGTCACAGTTTGCTTTTTGATTTTAACTTCTAACAGCTTTTTGATTTTTAACTTCTGACAGCTATTTTAATGTGGGTCTGAGCAGGTTATTGTTTGCATTTTACATAGTGGATTGTTGATCATCTCCCTTTTTCTTTTTGCCATTTTTTGGTCTCAGTGTAAATCTTAGCATTGGTGAGTATGGTGACATAGAATTTGAGAGAACACAGTTGAGGAAGGAAATGTTTTTTGTTGAACTGCTTCAGTCAGACTTTCATTTCTGGTGTTGGCTCATATGTAACAGCTGACAAAAAAGTGCCTTTGATAAAAGATTTTCTGGTTGCATCCTTTTTTCCACCAGCCTTAGAAAACTCAGTCCATGTTTCTGAGTGCCATGAAGGTCTCAGAAAATCAGTATTTCATGTTGCTCAGTTAATTAATATAGTTAACATCTAAAAAAAGTTCAGAATAAAACTTTTTTTTTTTAAAAAAAATTCTTTTTAAATTGTGAATATTGAAGAATGTCTTTATACATATAAAGTGAGTAGAAATTACTGTCTTATTCTTTTCTGTTTTGCAGGTCATGTTTATCAATGTTCCCACACCAGATTCATAGACTTTTGCTAAGGATTCTGAGCTTCTATCTATTTTAAAATTAAAATCTAGTTGACTAATGAGTTCATACACAAGCAGATATTTTCTTTTCATTTTCTCTTTGTTCTTGACCATTTGGACTTCCTAGAAATTATTCCAGTGACCCCACACGTGACAATATTTTTAAAGCAAAGTGTTTACATATGCTGAGCTATTGATTGTATTGATAAATTTCTGATCATCAGGTTTAATCTCTATTTCACTTTGATTCTTTAAGTTTGAGATTTTTTTTTAATCAAATCACTGTAAATGTCTCTGCAGAAAGGAAAATGAAATGGAATGGAATGGAATGGAATGAAATGGAATGGAATGGAACGGAACGGAATGGAATGGAATGGAATGGAATGGAATGGAATGGAATGGAATGGAATGGAATGGAATGGAATGGAATAGATCAGGTTGGAAGAGACCTTCGAGATCATCGTGTCCAACCCATCATCCAACACCACCTAATCAACTAAACCATGCAACCAAGGACCCTGTCAAGTCTCCTCCTGAACACCTCCAGTGATGGTGACTCCACCACCTCCCTGGGCAGCCCATTCCAACGGGTAATCACTCTCTCTGTGAAGAACTTCCTAACATTCAGTCTGAACCTCCCTTGGTGCAGCTTGACACTGTGTACTTCAACAAGAGTTTTATTTATTGCTTATTTTTATTGTTTTCCTAATGCTTTTTCTTAATTCATACACTGAGGGGAAGGGAAAAAGAAAAAACAAAAAAAGAGGGGAGACATCTTTAGGTTTTACTGAGCTTTCAGATTTTCTTAGTTGCTCAGTTATCTTTCTGACAGTCTGTACTGAAGGTTTTTAAGGCTTTTACAGATCATAGCTCCTCCATGAAAACAATACATTATTTTAAAATTTAAATTACTTCGGAATGCAACTCTAAAAAGGCAACTGATTTCTGTTCACCCTATGCTTTTGCTCTAGCATCAGTTGGATTTTCTGGTTTTAAGTGACAGACTCATCAATAAGTACACTTCACTAGATGAATTCTGCCTAATGAGCTACTGTCTGCTTCCTTTTCATTACCTGGTATCTCCTACAGTAGTCTGAAAATTTGGATTTTTAGAAGGCAGGAGAGGGGATACACTAGGCCTTTGAGTTTTAGGTTCCCCTTTTCCTCCTTTTCATCCATAACCTCTGCTTTTAGAAGATGCAATATTCAAATACAATTTATATGAAAACCTAGACTAAATATTTATACCATTCCTTTCTTGAATTGAGGCAGAAACAAACAGAAATCAAAGCCTTTGTGGAATAAAAATGGTCATGGAAATACAATGGTAAGACCATTATAAGACTCAAGCTGTCTTTAAAGAGCTCACTTCTGTCTACATCACAGGCTGGGGTCAGAGTGGCTGGAGAGCAGCCAGGCAGAAAGGGACCTGGGGGTACTGATTGACAGTGATCTGAACATGAGCCAACAGTGTGCCCAGTTGGCCAAGAAGGCCAATGACATCCTGGCCTGCATTAGAAAAAGTGTGGCCAGCAGAAGCAGGGAAGTCATTCTGCCCCTGTACTCAGCACTGGTTAGGCCACACATTGAGTCCTGTGTCCAGTTCTGGGGCCTTCAATTCAAGAAGGACATTGAGACACTCAAATGTGTCCAGAGAAGGTCAATGAGGCTGGGGAGAGGCCTTGAACACAAGCCCTATGAGGAGAGGCTGAGGGAGCTGGGATTGTTTAGCCTGGAGAAGAGAAGGCTCAGGGGTGACCTCATTGCCCTCTACAGCTACCTGAAAGGTGGTTGTAGCCAAGAAGGGGTTGGTCTCTTCTCCCAGGCAGCCAGTACCATAACAAGAGGACACAGTCTCAAGCTGTGCCAGGGGAAGTTTAGGCTCGAGGTGAGGAGAAAGTTCTTCACTGAGAGAGTCATTAGTCATTGGAATGGGCTGCCCAGGGAGGTGGTGGAGTCACCATCCCTGGAGGTGTTAAAAAAGGGAGTGGATGTGGCCCTTGAAGCCATGGTTTAGTAGTCATGAGGTGTTGGATGACAGGTTGAACTTGATGATCTCTGAAGTCATTCCCAACCTTATGGATTCTATGATTCTATGATACACGCATAGTTTTTTAATTTCAATATTATTTTTTGTCTGTCTTATCTTTTCTTGATAATCTTCCAAGTTATTCCACAAACTGACTAATAAATTCCAAATGATACTTTAGCTAATGAAATTATAAAGGTCAGCTGTAAGTGCCTGTTTGACTTTCAAGAAACATATATTAATGTGTAACCTAACTCTTTCCAGCAAATCATGAGAAATACCATGTCAGTTTGGTCTTTCTGGAAAAACCCACATGGCACTTTTATCCTATTTTCCAGTTTATTTTCAATTCATGCCAAAATTTATAAAGCCATACATGCTACAAAATCAGGTTACTATAGTTATCCAAGCAACTGATCCCTCTGTGCCACTTCACAGTTTCACTGAAAAACAGAGAAAGAGTTCATCCCAGGTCTTGAAAGCCCAGAAGCATACTGCTATAACTGATAGTGCTATACCCTGAGATCTGGTAACTAATATTAATCTTCCCATATTCTGTGTCTGAAAATGTGTATCACCAATGACTCTCCTACTACTTCCATGAGGACTATGAGAATGTAGTTTAAATGACCTAAAATAGAGTGTTACAGACACACTAAAAAAAAACAAAACACCTTATCAAATGACATCATAGAAATGTGCAGCTAGCTGCAATGGTGAAAGATTTTACATGTAGACAAGCACATGAACCCACATTTTTAATATGAAGGTAGATAGAAACTACTATTTCCACTTTCAGAGACACTGACCCTTGTTTGTGAGGTCAGCCTCCCTTTTCTGCTTACAACACTTCACATCGTTGAATTGCAACCACCTTAAGCTGTGGAACATTTTGTCAGTCAAACAATTGTTGACAAATCAAAGAATTGTTATTGAATGGTTGTTCACACCTGCAACCCATACATCTTTTGCTTTTCATTTTTCCCCCTATCTTTCTGAAGTACCCATAATTACAGAAAAGAGTTCTTATCTGCAAAGCAGAATGTGAAAATATTCTGTTTCAGTAAAGATGAAATTGTTTTGCAAAACAGATAAAATAGATGAAGCCATCCATACTGTTTCTTTCTCTGTATTTTCATCTTTACCGAATACCTAATAATAAATCACTTGTCTTCTTTTATTGAATTGCTTGGAACAAGTCTTGAATTACAGATCTGATTCTGCTGCCCTAACACATTTAATATTGCATCATATTTCTTGACTACAGCAAATAAGTTTAGTGGGGTAACCGAGCATGGTAACTGTGTTATTACTGAAATATTAGTCCAGCTCCCAGCAAGAGAGTAAGTGAAACAGGCTGCAGAATGTCCTGCCTTGAACAGAATCCGTTAAGTACAAGTGAAAAAAAAAACCAAAACAAAACAACCTGTGATGAGTATCTCCCTGAATGTTCTCAGCAGAGTTTAGGTCCAAACATAAGTGAAGAGTAATTGCCATAGGTCTGCTCAATTCAAATTTGTGAACCGCTGGAATGAGAAGAGGTGAATGGAGTTACAATCTAGGATTTTGGAGGAATGTAGGAAGAACATGAGCTATTGGTGTTGTAGGGTGTGAGAAATCACTATTTGTGCCCTGCTACTTTAAATAAGTCATGGGTTTTGTAAATCCCTCTCTGTCCACCTCTCAGAAGCCCAGAGAAGATTCTCTAGAAAAGAGCAGCTTTCTGCCCAGCTCAGTGATATTTTGGCATTGCTTGCTAGAGGCCAATTTCTCTGCAAAAATGCTGAGAAGGAAAAGGGAAAGGAAGGAAAGGAAGGAAAGGAAGGAAGGAAGGAAGGAAGGAAGGAAGGAAGGAAGGAAGGAAGGAAGGAAGGAAGGAAGGAAGGAAGGAAGGAAGGAAGGAAGGAAGGAAGGAAGGAAGGAAGGAAGGAAGGAAGGAAGGAAGGAAGGAAGGGAGGGAGGAAAGAGGAAGGAAAGGAAAGAAAGGAAAGAAAGGAAGAAAGGAAGAAAGGAAGAAAGGAAGAAAGGAAGAAAGGAAAGAAAGGAAGAAAGGAAGAAAGGAAGAAAGGAAGAAAGGAAGAAAGGAAGAAAGGAAGAAAGGAAGAAAGGAAGAAAGGAAGAAAGAAAGAAAGAAAGAAAGAAAGAAAGAAAGAAAGAAAGAAAGAAAGAAAGAAAAGAAAGAAAGAAAGAAAGAAAGAAAGACTGAATGGAAAATTGAAGGAAATCTACTTTCTATAGCAACAACCAGTGGTAACTTAACCTTTATCAATAATGGTACTCTTCAGATGTTTGCCACAAGATTATGACCTTTCTGAGTGGTTTTGTTTTTTTTTCCTTCTTGCAGGTGAAAACTGGACAGCAGCTGCCAATGATAACTGCTGCCAATTGCATTTTTGGCAACTGGAAATTGTAGAATCAGAATTGTTTGGTTGGAAAAGACCTCTAAGATCCTCAGGTCCAACCATTGACCTAACCACCATGGCCATTGACCCACATCCGGAAGCGCAATGCCAACATCTTTCTTTAACGTCTTTAACCACCTCACTGGTCAGACTTATTTCAATATCTGATCACTCTTTCTGTCCTAATATCCAATGCAAACTTTCCCTGGCACAATTTCAGGCCATTTCCTCTTGTTCTATCACACAATACTAGAGAGAGGAGACCAACACCCACCTCCATACAACCTCCTTTCAGGTAGCTATAGAGGGCAATGAGGTCTCTACTCAGCATCCTCTTCTCCAAACAAGTAGCTTTGTTGCCCTTCTCTGGACATGCTCCAGAAACTCAATGTCTTCCTTGTAGTTAGGGGCCCAAAACTGACCACAGGATTCGAGGTGCAGCCTCAGCAATGCTGAGGAGCAGTACAGGGGCACTATCACTTCTCCACTCCTGCTGGTCACGTTATTCCTGATACAAACCAACGTACTGTTGGCCTTCTTGACCATGCCAGCTCGTGTTAAGATGGCTGTCATCCAAGTTCTTTTCTTCCAAGCAAATTTCCAGCTGCAACGCACCAAGTCTGTAGCATTGCATGTGATTGGTGTGACCCAAGTTCAGGAGCCGGCACTTGGCTTTGTAAAATTTCATACAATTTACCTCAGCTTGTCGATCCAGACTGGCCAGATTTATTTGCAGAGCTTTCATACCCTCAAGCAGATCAACACTCCCACCCAATTTAGTGTCATCTGCAACCTTAGTGAGGGTGCATTCAGCTCCTTACTCCAGATCATTGATAAAGATATTGAATAGAATTGGCCACAATACTGAGCCTGGGGAGCACCACTAGTGACTGGCTGGCAACTGGATTTATCTCCATGGACCACCTTGAACAGGACAACTTTTCATCCTGCTTCAGAACTAAACATATGTATGGTGCCAGCTGTCAAGTTTTGATGTAATGGAAAAATAACTATACAATAAAATAAGTTCTATATAGTACAGGCATGAAAACACCACAAAGGTAATGATATAATCCTCTAGTCTACAATATGCATGACTCGATAGTTGCTTACCATTCCAGTTAATGTTCCTGGTTCTCATTACTCCTACTGCTGCTATAGTTGCCTTGTTGCATCAGCCAGCAGAAATGACAGATATCATCAGCCAGATTTACCATGGCCTGGGCTGTGTACAAAGGTATAGTTTAAAAGAGTTTGAGGCTATGAGTGCAATTAAATTGTGTATTAGATTATAGTATCCTGTTTACTGTGCGAGACAATGGCAAGTTACCTGAACTAGGTTTCTGAAATATGTCTCTCTATTCATTTGGAGGAAAGAGGTTCTATTTTCAGATGAAAATATGGCTACAGAGTGTCATATAGTTGTAGATATTGATAAAATCTTTATTTTCACTGCCTGTTATTTCGTGTGCCTGCTTCTCATGTCATGTTGTACTGTGTCTTGACAGCCATTTCATTTTGAATTAATATTTACACTTTAGTATTTCTTATCAAGAAGTTTAAAAATAAAGATGCAGTTTTATTTGAAGAGAATAAAAAATATAGCAATTTCTTCATAAAATGTAAAAGAAGGGAAAAGACACAAATAAATAACAACTGTGCCTTTCAAAAGCAAGTCTTTTATTATTTTTTTTTTTTTCCCCTGGAAAGAACACTTCTGTAATTTTTCAGTGTACCGCAAAGATAGTCTTTTTTAATGAAGAAGAAAATTTCATTACTGTTTCCCTACTTTAATAAGATGTAACATTATAGTAATGAGATTTCTTTTGACACTCAGTTACAGGGTATAATTGATTGTTCAAATCTAGTTTTAAGGACTGCTCATGTAATTACAGATGTGAATAGTTTTACAAATGGAAATAATAAGTGCACTTTTTTTGGCAGTCCTCTGCCTATCACACATGCAAATGTCCATTTAGGTTGACATTTCTTAGGGCTGTTTGAATGTGTATTTGGAATACATACTTGACAGGTAAAATTAATATCTTTATCAGTGATATAGACAGTGAGATTGAGAGTATCCTGAGCAAGTTTGCAGATGACACCAAGCTAAGTGCTGCAATCTATATGTCAGAGGGATGGGATGTCATCCAGAGGGACCTGGACAAACTGGAGAAGTGGGCCGAGGTGAACCTCGCAAGGTTCAATAAAGCCAAATGCTACGTCCTGCACCTGAGTTGGGACAATCTTTATTACCAATGTAGGATGGGGGAGGATGTGATAGAGAGCAGCCCTGCAGAAAAGGACTTGGGGTACTGGTGGATGAGAATCTGGACATGAGACAGCAATGTGCACTTGCATCCCAGAAAGCCAAATGCATCCTGGGCTGCATCAAAATAAGTGTGGCCAGCAGAGCAAGAGAGGTGATTCTGCCACTCTACTCTGCTTTGGTGAGACCTCAGCCAGAGGGCTGTGTTCAGCTCTGAAGTCCTCAACACAAGAGAGACTGGGACTAGGTAGAATGGCTCCAGAGGAGGGCCACAAAGATGACCAGAGATGGGAACATTTATGAAAACAGGCTGAGAGAGTCAGGGCTATTCAACCTGCAGAAGATAAGTCTTCAGGGAGACCTAGTAACCTTCCAATACCCTAAGGGTGACTAAGAAAGCTGTGGAGGTACTGTATACAAGAGCATTGTAGCGATAGGATAAGGAACAATTATTGTAAAATATAGCAGGTAGATTTAGATTGGTTATTAGGAAGAAGTTTACTTTGAGGGTGCTGAAACACTGGAACAGGTTGCCTAGGAAGGTAATGGAGACTCCGTCCTTGGAGACATTCAAGGTCAGGCTCTGAGCAACTGCATCTATCTAAGGGGTGTCACTGCTTACTGCAGTGGTGTTTGGTCTGTATGACATAGGTCCCTTTCCATCCAATGTACTCTGTGATTGTACGACTGTCTGAAAACCGTAGCCTTGTTTTTTAAACTATTCTATAAAATGAGCTAGTCCTGGGATGCAATTTATTAGCCTCTGTGGAACACATGTTATTTATGTCCAAACCCAAAATTTAGCAAACTTACTAATGTGAATAAAAGCTAATGAGAACAGATGGTGTTTTCCTTTGAAGTCAACTTGAGTCATCCTACTGCAGTATGTGGTCAATTTTGTGGTGCTCTTCATCCTTGAAATATTCAAACTGAATATTTTACATTTTTTTTCTCTCTAACTCCAAGTATCACAACCCCCAGTACTGGGAAACAATCACCGTACCAGCTGCTAACATTTGATGAAGTCAATCTATATGTGTCTCTCAAGTCAGTTGCATCCCATGTGATGCTGTCCTGATCCATTACATAGAGATACTGATGGATTCTACAGCATCACGTTAGGGGAGGTTTCCTGGACATCTGCATGATCACAAATAACTTCCCTTGTCTAAAAAAAGGTTACAAAGAAATTTCAGAATGCTATCCTGACACTACAGTGTGCTTGATCCTGCACCTAGTAAGAGCACAGCAAATGAGATGGGACTTCAGTTGCAGCCTCTACAGAGGGAGTTGCCAGTCTTAGAGTAGGGTCAGTCATTGCTTTGTGTAGCTAAGTCTTGAAATGCTCTAACAGTGTTCCATCTGACCTATTCAACCTGCAATTTGTGGTGGGCATTGCTTGTTAGGTGATCCATCAATAACAAGTACAATATATTTTGCATTTGTAGCTATCTTTCAATTAGCCATAGGACGGTTTTGTATCATTATTTAGTCTGTTCTTCACCACTTACCATTCACCAGTTGCTACAGAAATTATAGAAATACTAAGATGATAACAGCACAAAGAAGGAAAGAAACTGTTAGGCAAATATAAATGCAAACATACTTAACAAATTAAAATCAATGAACAAACTCGTTTGCTGGATGCATAGTTCTGCAGCATAATGTTTTGTATTACAGGTTTCTATGTAGTAAAGGACACCTTCACTGTGTATATTATCATTTCTCTTTAAATGTCTTTTCAGCATTATATCAAGAAAATTCTTCCAAAGGAAAGAGCTACACTATGACACCAACCTGGCATTTAACTGACCTAAGACCGGAGGCGTGTAAAGATTTTTACCATTTGTGTGATTCTGCACTGCCATGGAGGAATTGGGTCCAGTGATGCAAATCAGGCTGATCTGAATAAAGAAAACAGTCCCATAAATGAGCTCCATGTGTCAAACGGCTGTGTTGCAAAAATTTGTCTAGGTCTAAACAATGGTACTGAGCAAAAATCAGAATGCTAAAGGTGCAGACGATATTATTTGCAGCTTTGGGATAGACTTTAGGCACATATTCAGGATCTGCATGAACAGTACTTTCTTAAGTTTTCCTAAACACCAAGTTTATTGCTATCAAAGCATACAAGCAGTATGAGACAGCAGTATGGGAGGGATGTGAAGGGCATCTTTTCCATATAATACATAGCTACTCCCTTACACACCCTTTTTCTTTAACTCATCCCTTCCCTTCCCTTCCCTTCCCTTCCCTTCCCTTCCCTTCCCTTCCCTTCCCTTCCCTTCCCAAACCTTCCCAAACCTTCCCTTCCCAAACCTTCCCTTCCCTCCCCTTCCCTCCCCTTCCCTTCCCTTCCCTTCCCTTCCCTTCCCTTCCCTTCCCTTCCCTTCCCTTCCCTTCCCTTCCCTTCCCTTCCCTTCCCTTCCCTTCCCTTCCCTTCCCTTCCCTTCCCTTCCCTTCCCTTCCCTTCCCTTCCCTTCCCTTCCCTTCCCTTCCCTTCCCTTCCCTTCCCTTCCCTTCCCTTCCTTCCCTTCCCTTCCCTTCCCTTCCCTTCCCTTCCCTTCCCTTCCCTTCCCTTCCCTTCCCTTCCCTTCCCTTCCCTTCCCTTCCCTTCCCTTCCCTTCCCTTCCCTTCCCTTCCCTTCCCTTTCCTTCCCTTCCCTTTCCTTTCCTTTCCTTTCCTTTCCTTTCCTTTCCTTTCCTTTCCTTTCCTTTCCTTTCCTTTCCTTTCCTTTCCTTTCCTTTCCTTTCCTTTCCTTTCCTTTCCTTTTCCTTTCCTTTCCTTTCCTTTCCTTTCCCTTTCCTTTCCTTTCCTTTCCTTTCCTTTCCTTTCCTTTCCTTTCCTTTCCTTTCCTTTCCTTTCTTTTTTCAAGGTTCCTCCAGAGAGAATCACTTTGATCATATCCAGGGGAGTGGTCTCACAGTTACATCTTTTAAAAGACATCTGTGGTTTTCCCTCTACTTGGTTAATAGATGTAAATTTCTAAGCATATCTCAGAAAAGATTGGTCTGTAGAAGTCTAGCACTGAAGAATAATTTACACATTGTATATCCACAACTTATTTTGTATGGCATATCTATAACTCTTATGATAAATTCAGGTTTTTTTCTTTGTTGGGGTTTTGGTTTGGTTATTTTGTTGTTGTGGTGGTGGTGGTGTGTTATTTATTTTTTCAGTGTGGATTTGGTTGGTTGGCTGCTTTATTTTTAGTTGCCTGTGCTTATTATTATTGCTGCTAACCTTTGGTCTTCACTTGTTTCTTGCCTTTGATTGCTTTATGAGGATTTTGCATTTTCAATTAAAAATAGTTTAATTTGCTCTTGTTTTCAAGCACAGAGAGACAAATGTTTTCATTCCCTGCTTAAATAAGCACATCAATTACCCTGTGCTCAAGTACTGCAGTTTTATATCAGGTGAACTATTAATTTCCAAAAGGTGATTTGTCAGTAGTTAAATTTCAGAAGTTCATTCTAATTATTATTTATCTCTCTTCTTTTTTATAATTCATTTGATTATCTAATCAAGAAAAGGAAATGATACTGTGTACCTTACTAATCAAAGAAGAGAGAGATAAAGTTTTCATTTGTGTCTCCAAGACTGCTAGATGATACTAGACTTTTCTGGTCAGTCAGATTTGGGCTGGCTTTGACAGTCGAGTCTCCTTGTGCACGGTGTTTCTGGCTAGGTTACAGTCAGTGACAGGGCAAATTTGTGACAAAGAAAGTTATTGCTGTTATGGGTTTGAGGTATTTGTCCTTCTAGATTGGAGCCTGGATTCCTCTGTGGTCATATTTCTGCTAAAACTAGATATACTTCCTCTGTACAGGTGTCATTACACAGTACATATTATTTTAAATGGAAGGAATCATAGCAGTGCAGACACAGTAATTTCTTTAGCTGCTTTGCTATCAATCTGTGGGATCATACTATCTGTAAGTGATACCCTTACAAGCCATTTTCCTCTCCATCAAGTTACAACTTGGTGTCAGAAATAATATACCATTCTCAGCTGGGCCTGTGTTGCTCTCCCTAAATGCAGCCTAAATCTACAAAAAAAAAAAAAAAAAAAAAAACCAACAAAAAAACAACCAAACAAAAACCAGGGGGAGCTAAGCAGGCCCACTGGTGCTTCAAGTGTCTCTGTCACTGAGTATTCGTTGGGCTTGAAGAACCACTGAGAATTCAGACCTGACTTCCTCAGTCTTTTAGCTGATGTGGAACAGCAACACAGAATTTGAGTAACAGAATCTGAGTATGCAAAGGAGACAGGTCTAGGCATTAAGAGGAATGCTGTCAATGAGCCAAAATGTCCATGACTTTCCCATTAATGACAGAGGTGAGCAAGCAGAAGGAATATGGTTTCCCTGATATGTGTTGTTTTCTATCATATGCCACCATAAGGAAGATGTTAATGATACACAGACTGAAACTTTTGGGAAAAGCATACCTCAGCCATTAGTATGAAAGTCCTAGTGAAGATAATCTGGAACATCAGTGGCTGGTGATGCATTGAAGGCTTTCAGGCTTCAGTGGCTTTTCTTCCCTGAGGCAAGGACAAATTATACAGCTATTATGTATGTGTTATTCATATGTCTTCTCACATAGGTCTTACTGATTTATGCTAAGCTTTTGTACAGAAAGAGAGATGATTTAAACTTTCCTATGTCTGGTTTAACTGCAGGAGGCTAATTTAGTGGTGTACATCTTTCAAAAACAGCAGAACACTGGAATTTTTGGAGTAAACATTTTTATGGCTTTTATATTGTAAAATTGAAATGGATGGGAATTGCAAAGGAAATCAGTGTAAAATACTCCCCATCACAGTGTTCTCTGTGCTAGTTGTCTGTTGAAAAGAGTTCATTTCAGGCTTGCTGCTGTGATTTGCGCAACAAGCAGAGTAACTTCTGACTTCTTTAGTAACTATTTTTCTCCCTGTGAACACAGTCCTGTAAGTAATTTCGATGGGCAATGACAGTGCAAGCCAGCAGGGTCAATGAACTGCCTATCAATGTCTGGAGAAAGCTAAAAATGGATTTGACTTGTAATCTGTGTAGCATTCAGGACAAAATTAGTGTCTTATGTTTTCACTAGTTACATCCTACTTTCCCTTTCAAGAAAATTTACGTACTGGTCTGATAAGCCTTCATCTTGGTGTAATGAAGGAAGAATGTGAGGCTTTCTTCCTCTGAGAGGCCTGCACATTTGACTGAAAAGAGTCATTCTGTAAGTCAGAAAGACACAAATTGCATAAATCCTGCTTTGCACTCCTATCATGCTACTATTACTTCTATACATGTGTTAGTAAGCTCTTTTCCTAGTCAAATAATACATTTAAAATTACTATGATTAATAATCTAAATTAGTCTAAAATGTTTCATGTTTAATCCACCACTTTCTCCAAGTGAAGAGCAATCTGAAAATGTCTGCCCTGAGCTTCATTTAGAACTAGATTTAGAAGGCTCATGTGGACATTTTTAGCCCTCACATCTATGGAGGTACCACAAAAAAGGCATCATATCATGCACAGTTTGCTTTTCTGTTGTATGTCAAGAGGAAAACGTCTCATTATTTCTTAGGATACTGTCTGTACAGTAAGAAAAGTATGAGTGAATTTTTATTATTGATGATAAATTGTGATTTCCATTTGATGAACTTCCATAGATCAACAAATTCAATTTCTTCTGTCATAAATTTATCTGCTGCCTGTGCTACAAAGAAAGTTGGTTTTGTCCAAATATTTAAGCCAGCCTCTGTGAAGATGGACTATTTTTTGGCAAATAGTTGCACAAAAGTGCACATGACCATTGCAAAAGCTTATTCCTTGCAAACACGGGCCTTCTAGAAGACAGTGAAATGCCCAAGGCTTTTGGACTTCAGTGATTTTTTTTGCCTTTCTCACTTTGGGCAGATCTGATATGGCTAAAGACTTCTTACCTGACTTTGCATAATGTTTTAAAAGATGACTGTGAAAGCTTCAGTGGCTATGTGTAAAACAATAAAGAGATAACTTAAGACACAAAGTTTTTCATGGAGATGTTATGATAATGGCTCTGTATTGAAGTAATGTAACCCCTAACAGCTGTACAGAGCTTTGAGTAACTGAGAGAGATACTGTTAATGAAACTCTAGTACTTCTAAGAATATTTTATTGATAGTATTGAGTAGCCTTCTCTAGGTCATTCTAGTTCTTTGAGTCACCAGTTCCCCTGACCCATTCAGCAGTGGGCCTAAAATTTCTCATTTTATTTTTGTCATTTATATGCTTGGAGAACCCTTTCCTGTGGCCTTTCATACTCTCTGTCAGGTTTAACTCCAGACTGGCCTTGCCCTTCATAACCTCATCCCTGCAACATCAGACAGCAACTTAGTACTACTCCTGGGCCACTTACCCTCTGCTTCTACCCATTGCACTCTGTGTCTCTATCTCAGTTAGGTCAGTAGCCCTTTCTTACCCGTACTGGACTCTTGCTGCATTTGCTTGATTTCCTCCTTGTTAAGATGGGCCCTTCTTGAGCTCAGAGAAGGTGATCCTTGATTATCAGATGAAACTAATGTATTTCTCCTCAGTTCAGGATACTCCACAGGATGCTTTGAAACAGATCTCTGAAGAGGTTGAAGTCTGCTCTCCTGAAATCTAGGGTTGTGCTTGTAATTTTGGCACTGCTCTTTTCCTTTAGGATCCTGACTCTCACTGCTTCATGGTCACTGCAGCCAAGTCAGCCTGTGACTTTCACTTCCTCTGCTATGTCTTCCTTCTTTATTGGTTTGGGGATGGCAGAGCACTTTTCCTTTGTTAACTTCTCAGTTCCCTGTGTCAGGAAGTTGTCATTGATGCACTGAAGAAATCTTACAGATTGCCTGAGGTCTCTGAGGACCACAGCTTGTGAATGTGAGAATTCTTCCAGTTTGAAGAAAACCTCATCTACTTCTCTCTGGTCAGGTAGTCTAAGGACATACCCATTACAATGATACCTGCATTAGTCCACCTACTTATCTTGATCCATAAGCTCTGAATTGACTCCTGATCTATCCCAAGACAGGGGACCACACATTCCTGATGGTATGTTATAGCAAGACACACTCTGCCTCCTAGCCTTGTCAGCCTCTCCCACCTAAGAAACCCTTGTGTTTTTCCATCACAAAACTCCAGGCACTGTCTATTTGGTAGATGGTAGTTTCAAGAAAGTTTGATTTGAACCATATATACCTTACAGGTTGGGGTATTTGGATGTTGCTATTTTGTTTGGATTGTGATCTTAAATTAAGATTCAGATCTTCCTTTGAGAAAAGTATCTTTGAGGCTAAAGCCCATGTTGGTATTCATGATACTGAAATCTCTGGAAGACTTTGATCTGAAAAGTTAAATACATAATATTTCATGCATTCTTGTATTTTAACTCAGATTTTATGAATATAAAACACGGGGTTTTTTAGTTAATTATTTTTTAATATACCATGAAACCCATAAAAAAATCCCAAAGGATTTCTCTGGAGCTTTGGATCAGGTCCATCATATTCTTACAGGCTGCTCATCCTATATGAAAATTTCAGCAAGCTAAGGCACAAAATTTAATCTTTCCTAATATATGTGTGAGATATGGGATATGAACAATTGCTTAGATTTTGTATGAATCATTACAGAGAAGCTGTAGGCAAATATGTTTACTGTCTGCAAGTTTCTGAAAGCTGTTCTGTGAGTAAATTTTATAGGCTCACCCATCAAATATGTAAGTTAGAATGATTTTGAAAAATTGCTTCTCCAGAACAATAGGCAATTTCACTACCTCATTTAGAGAATAGTCAGCAGCTTCTGTCCATTATGTAAAATAATCAGAAACTTTGCTTCTTTACAAAATAGGCTATAAAATATCGTACTTAGCAAATGTAATAAGAAGATTTCATTTTCTTGCTTTGCAAAATCAACTGCCATGTAATGTTTAAAGATGTGCTTAAAACATTCTGGTACGGATAATATACATCTCATAAATCTTCCTAAAGAAAACATAGGGCCATGTCTGCTAAATCACTATAAAATATTTATTTGTTATCAAGTTGTGTTTATGATCTACCTCTTTCTTCTCTTCAGTATAGTAACCTTTGGGATGCACTGACTGTCAGTTTCCCCAGTGATTTTAATTTCTGTGGTCTATGTGTGCACATCATTTCAGACACCATATAGATATTTGCGTAGCACTATTACTGTCTTTCTGCTTCTTAGTGCAGAGATGTAGAAACGTGGCATACATTTTCATTCTTGCACCTATCTGTCAGTATTCAGCAGCAAGGTAATGCCAAGTTTAAATAGTCCTAAGTGATGACAATGGCAAAGCAGGTGTGTGGCTGTATCAGTGACAAATCACAGGCTAGGGGACAGTACAGGAGCATAAACACAGACCTCTGTAGGTAAAAATTAAAGAATGTTCCCATTTGCTTACAGAGATTATATAAATCTGTGGTGTCATGTCTGGTTTTAATGCTACAATTCTCTCAGCAGTCTTCTCCAATTTATGTTCCTGTGCTAGTACCAAAATGATGACTGGAAACTTTCATTGGTAAAGACCTGATGTTAGCTGAAATGGGTAATAGCAAACTGGGGCTTCTGGGAGCAGTTCTGCATGTAGGAAAGAGAAAATACTTTGTGTGAAGCATTTTCTATGATGTGGCCCTCTGCTCCATTAGGAACTCCACTGACTAAGAGGATCCACTTAACTCCAAGAAGTATTCAGTGATGGATATTTACCTTTTTACTGCACAATGAAATAATTGATTCTATCCTGGTTTGCAAAGAAAATTAGACATTTACAGTTGTCTTGATGAAATAAAACCTCAGGAATTCTAAGTTCCAACAAGTTTTGTTCTTTGTGGAGCTGTTTGAAGGCTAGAGACACAAACTTTGTCTTATGTATTTTTTAAAAGCTTTCCCGCTGGAAGTTTTATTTGTGAGGTGTTGTGCATGATTAACTGCATCATTGTTTCTTCAAAAACCTAAAATTGTTCTCATAGTAACAAATGGTGCAATTAGTGCAAAAGCAGAAAAAAATAAATCTCTGTGACTTAGATGAAAAATCTGCCAGAAATGCTTTAAACATATTACCTTCTCTTCCAGATATGAAGGAAAATTATCTGTAGTAATGCATGTCTACCAACATAATTTGTAGTTAAAAGGTCAGACTTATGAGTCTATTTTGCTTGTGCTTAGCTGATTTTCAAATGAATGTTTTTATATTCCATTGCAGCGATATGAAAAGGCTAAGCCTTGGGTGATAAAATTTCCATTCTTCTCAGAAACGATAATTTCAGACAGGTCATCTGTAGAGAACTCTAAACTAATCTGAAATCTTCTTGTACACCATTCTTTCACCCCTGAATTTCCAGCAGCTGCTTGATTTATGCTAATTATAGGCACATTTGTAACTTTGCTGTATGTCCAGTGAAGGGACAAACTCTTCCCTGAAATGCTTTAGGTGATATCTAACTTAGAATCATGGAATCACAGAGTGGTCTGGGTTGGAAGGGAGCTCCATAGGTCATCTAGTCAACTAGATCAGGCTGCCCAGAGCCCAGTTGAGCCCCACTTTGAATATCTCCAGTGATGGGGCCCCAATCACCTCCCTAGGCAACTCATTCAACTTGCCATATTGCTGGCAGTTTTCTTTGCCAATAAACTGCATCTTCTTTCTGAGCTACAGCAACAGCATTGTTCAGGTTCCTCACTGACTTCTCACTGTACAGCTTTGCAAAATGAAGACTAGCAATATGATCGGAAGTGTTTTGCTGAATAGGATTACCTGGAACTTTCTGTACACGCAATTTGTGATGACCTGTTCCTTCATGAAAGCAGAGTCTGTGTGCAGCTGCCTTTACTTCACTTATTAGAAATACTTCATTTCTGTTCCCTTGGTCTCTGGTGGGAGCTCTTACGACACTGTTTCCTCTCTAAGCTCCATTTAGCCTGCCTCAGACCAGCTGCAAAGCTCTTATTTGCTTTCATCATTTCAGATTTATTTTTTAGTTTCTCAGCTTGACTTTGTATATCTTGTATATGATTATCTAGCCTTGTACTTTTATTAAGGGAACAGTATTTTGTGGCTTAAATGCTAAGTGAAGCTACCTGAACTCTGTTTCTAATTCTGTCAAAAAGTTTCTCTGCAATCTTTTATGTTTCAGTGCCCTAGCATTAAGGTGAGGAAAGAACTTTCTCATTTCCAGGCAAGTATACTTCACTAGTGACTGTAATGAGACTACTGGATGACAGTAAAGTGTCATTATGGGTCTTCTGACTTGACTTTCAAAACACATTAAGCTTTCTACAACTATTTAATGAAAAGAGGTTAGGGTTAAAATTGCCTGACCCATTACCAGATGCTCCTTTTACTCCTCACTTTGCCACACTTCAGCTATTTTGATTGAAATATTCAGTTTGATATTCCAGGCTGAATGTTTAAAACCTTTCCCCAAACCCTAAAATGTACAGAAATAGCAGGTCAACAGTTCCTAGCACAGAGCTAGTAAGACTGCCTTATTTTATACAGTATATTACTATGACTACTGGTGCTACTATTACTATTACTACAAGATACAAGAGCTTCCTGGGTTTTACTTCCTGAGTTCTAAGTCCTTCATTTTACAATCATAATGTATTCTTTTAATATAGTTCTTTATATGTGAAATAAAAATCAAGGCACAAGATTAGCAAAATGTTGTGTCTGCTTTACCAAATGCATTAGGATGAAAAAAAAGCCCAGTAATTCCTTGTCAGTAAATTACTTCCAGACTGTGGAATGGAGAACAATATAGAATAAGTAAGACAGAGCATGTAGTAGGCAATAACACTGTGCATATACACATTATTTTAACAGATGTCTCTTATTAACAAGACTACTTAGCAGTTCATTTAATGCTTGCTTTCTTGCTTTCTTCCAACAAACAGAAAGTCTTGTTGATTCAGTGTTGCTTTAATATTTGATAACCATTTTAGTTATGGGAAAATTTTATTAGAAAGATATTCTTGTATATAGGCAGAAGGATTCTAAAGTAATCTCTGTCAGCATTTAGTAGTAGTGGAGCAGAACAGTTTCTTTACAGTACATAATACTGCTCCACCTAGGTATGTAAGTGTTTATAATAGTAATAAAAATAAATATTTAGGGACACTGAGTTACAGAGAAGTAAAGTCATTTACCAACATCTTTCAGTCCTTTAGGCCAATATAAGAGACCAATTTCTTAAATTTGTATCAATTGTGCTGTTCTCTGGATTCTGGGAGTTTTGTTCTTTTGTTAACAGCTGAGAAAGATGAAAGCAATGTAAGTAATGAAGAACATTTGTTAGCTTTACCCAAACATGGTAAAAATAAACCAGAAATTTTTAGTTTCTTTTTCTAATGGAGTTGGTGACAGCGTTTAGTATTTATGCATTCAGTTTCAGCTCTTCTGGCCTCCAAATTAAAACTGATAGAATTCAGCCAGTTGATGAAAAAGAAGATTATGACAAATGATAAGGGGCGCTTCAGAAGATGCTTTAAAATAACTACTTGCTAGCAGTGGCTGCTAATAGTGATTAAGATTCCAAAATTAAATGTGTGTTTACAGAAAGTGAAAAGCTGAAACTAACAAAAGCACCCAGTGGGGTCAGCATGAGGGTAAGAGAATTAGGCTACATTGTTTCCTGCTGATGCTGTCCACTGAGTCTCATGCACAGTCTCCTTGCTTGATCACATGGGCTTCTGGTCCAGCTTCTAAATGCTGTTGCAGTGAATAATAAGAGTACAAATTTAACCATGGGTGAGAGTTGCTTGGGAAAAACTGTTAGGATTAGGAATATAACAGTAAACTGAAGCCAGTAAAATGAGTCACCTATATCAGAAATAGACATTAATACCAAACTCACTGTTGACTTCCGCATAGTACATAACTAAATTTTTGCTGAAGAAGTAATGCATATGAATAACAACCACGAACTTCAGAGATAGAAAAGGAGCATGATTGCATTTTAAATCTGTAGAAAGCAATTTTATTCTTCATATTTCTCAAGTCCTTAGTGGAAAGGGATGCTTCAGAATGACTAGACTTTTTTCATTGTACTTTAAGAATATTGTTATTTTAAATTATATCAAGGTGATTGAAGATCCCCCCCCTAAGGGTGAGCTCATGTGAATGTGAAACCACTCCTATATGTCTACAGATGTCCTCATCCTAACTCTCCTCCTAGTCAGGCATCTTGTAGCTGACCTCCACTACAATGTCACCTGTCACTGTTGTGCCTTAATTCTGCCTTTCATTCTGCATTTTTTTTCACAGTAACAATAGGACTATTTACAGCTGGGAACTTGAAATGAGAGTAAGCAGAAAAAGAAAGCATTAAAATAAATGACATTTGCAGTTAAGCAACAAAAGCAATTTATGTCTATGAAGGACTAAAAACGATATGAAGAATTTTTAATCTGGCCTGAAGAAAGGAATAGACTATCATTATGATGTTTGTGTGTAATCAGTTCGCAAGTCATTGTGCACTGAGTCAGATTCCATATCAGTCACCACAGATCTATAATTTCTGGTTTATGTGCTTTCACCCTCCCCTCTTATTTCTCACCAAAACTTTTTTTTTTTTTTTTTTTTTTTTTTGTGATCCTTAGAACATACAAGAAACAATATTCACAGCTTCACAGATTGCATCAGGTTAGAAGGGACCCTCAAAGGACATCTTGTCCAACCTCCCTGCAGCCAGCAGGGACACCTCGAACTAGATAAGACTGCCCAGGGCCACATCAAGCCTGATCTTGAATGTTTCCAGGGATGGGGCTTCAACCACATCCCTGGGCAGCCTGTGCCTGTATTCCACCACTCTCAATGTAAAGAACTTTCTTCTTATGCCTAACCTAATATGAACATGGTTATGTTCTTCTGTTTGTACATCAATGGAAAGAAAATTCCAGAATCTGATACTGTCATGCACTTAAGGCACTAGGATGTCTTAAACCATGGAGTACAGACCTCCAGAGGGATGGACAGGACTAAGGAAATTGTAAATTGTTATCCTATCCCATAATTCTGCTATCTCTTTAATACACTGGCTGTAAGCTGGCTCTTTCTTTTTTCTCTCTTGTCTCTTCTCCAGAGAAAGCATGAGCTTGTGTCTGGTATGGGGGAGGATTTTGGGCCTATCTGTGGCCTTGAGCAGCCTGGTTAAGATTTCTATGTAATTCTGGCTTCTTTGGGTCTAATATAAGGAGGATTTGTGGGGAGAAAAGAGCACTTAGGTCTGGGGTTTTAGCCTGGTTTGGAAGAAGGCAGTGGGAAGCTTTGGCCTAAGGAGAGATTTTTTTTTGAGAACTGTGGCTGAGGTGGACTTGAATTTTGTGTGTTTTATATGCTTTGTACTGTAGAATGTAGTTAGGATTACTACTTCCATTTAAACTTCTCATTCTTCCCAGTCTGGTGTGGAGTGGTTTTCTTTAACTCCTTTGAGAAGGATTAATGAGCATCTGTCTAGCTCCTTAAACTGAGACACACATGAAAGCACAGACAGGATGGGAGGAAGTGGGGAGTACCTACACTACCTCTCTCCAGCTTTTGCTTTGAAAAAGATGTTATTGAAAAAAAAAAAAAATCAACCCTTTAAACAGTTTTTACAGCCTAGTTATTTCATGTATGGCAGGAAAAAAAAGATTTTGTAGTGCCTGGAAAGGCGTTCTTCAAGTGCATGGCAGGATATGATGGAGGACTTCCTGCAGCAGCCAGAAGTCTTTAATAGCCAGCCATGGTTTACCAGTGGTTTTCTTCTTTTCTTGCTTAGCTTTATTAAATGATTCATTTGAGTCTTCTTGAATTGGTAAGCAACTGCAGAACAGTTTTGACAGTCCAGTTGTGCCATAAATACTAAAAATGATGGTTTAGCAAGAAACCTAGATGACAGCCTGAAAAACTAGACAGCTTTGCCTTCCATGTTGTATGTAGAGATCTATGTAAATGTTCAGTTCTGACCCTTGAAAGTTACTGAATTCGAACGGTGCTGTACTCAGCATTTTTTGACTGCAGCAACAAGCCAATTGTGAGCAGAACCACTGAGAAACACCACCTTTGTGCTTGTTAGGCACAGATTCTTCTGATCTAGATTGTTGTAAACTCAGTCCTGTTTGAACAATGTCTTAGCACCTAGGCAGGTGTGTGTTCACAGAATTTATACTTCACTTAGGAACATTATTTTTCCATTTACATTGCAATGCTTTTAAATAGGTACAACCCTGACAGAGTTGCATTAACTTTTCAAAACAGAGTAAGTGAAAAGTTGTGCACTTAACTGCAATCAAAATCATCAAAGTGCTTGAAAACAATTAATAGCTTGATCTGAAGTTAACAACAGTCATTTTGAAAGTTCTAAAGCTCCCTTTGATGAGCAAGTGTATGAGGCTGTTTATGTTTTGTAAACAAGGCTTCAAAGAAACAAGTTAGGTATTTGTCAATGTAACACTAACAAAAATTGTGGACATGTGTAAATAGTTGGCTGAAGCTCAATATCTTGTGTTAAGCAGTAGGTTAGACAGGATTAGCACTATCAGCTTTGTAATTTTGAGCAGGGTAAATCTAGATGAAGTTTTTGTAGAGATCAACATATGGCAGAAGATCAGTAAACATAACATGATGGGGAATAGAAGTACTATTGCTACAACTATTTTTTAGTAATTTCTATTGCATTTTCCCCTACAATCTTACGTAGGTATTTGGTCTTTTGTCACCTAGACAGTGTAGTAAATGTGTAGTAATCAATGAATTACAACCCCCACAGTCTGTAGAAAAGGGAGAGTGAGAAGCAGAGCTATGAGGCAATATGCTTATATGCAGAAAGTTGTCACCCAAACACAAATCAGTATTTATTTCCTGTACTCAGCATCACTTCGTATTTCTTCTGAAATTTTTAGAGGGACCTAGGGGTACTGGTTGACAGCAGGCTGAACATGAGCCTGCAGTGTGACCAGGCAGCCAAGAAGGCCAGTGGCATCCTGGCGTGTGTCAGGAACCGTGTAGCCAGCAGGAGCAGGGAGGTCATTCTCCTCCTGTACACCACATTGGTTAGGCCACACCATGAGTATTGTGTCCAGTTCTGGGCCCCTCAGTTTAGGAGAGATGTTGAATTTCTTGAGTGAGTCTGGAGAAAGGCAACAAGGCTGGTGAGGTGTTTGGAGTACACTCCCTATGAGGAGAGGTGGAGGGAGCTGAGGTTGCTTAGCCTGGAGAAGAGGAGGTTCAGGGGAGACTGTATTGCTCTCTACAACTACCTGTAGGGAGGCTGTAGACAGGTGGGAGTTGGTCTCTTCTTCCAGGCAACCAGTAACAAAACAAAAGGACACAGTCTCAAGCTATGACAAGGGAGGTTTATGTAGGATGTTAAGAATAAATTCTTCACAGAGAGAATGATTGCCTTTGGAATGGGCTGCCCAGGGAGGTGGTGGAGTCACCATCACTGGGGGTGTTTAGCAGGAGACTTGATAGGGTGCTTGGTGCCATGGTTTAGTTGATTAAGTGTTGTTGGATGATAGGTTGGACTCAATGATCTTGAAGGTCTCTTCCAACCTGGTCTATTCTGTTCTGTTCTGTTCTGTTCTGTTCTGTTCTGTTCTGTTCTGTTCTGTTCTGTTCTATTCTATTCTATTCTATTCTATTCTATTCTATTCTATTCTATTCTATTCTATTCTATTCTCTCTGTCCGACAAGAGATAGACTGAGTGATAGATGTAATTCATTGTGCTACACTTAGAAGTAGAAAAGGCTATTCTGAGGTGTTAATGATCTTAAGAATCTGTCAGGATTTTAAAAATAAGTTTAGCCTTTTATATGGGTAACAAGAATATTTGGAGCTTATAAATATCCAGGAGAAATAAATGGCTTTAAGAGGCATATAAGCACTCTAACTTTGTAGCTGTAAACTTAGAGGTTAGAAGAGGTCACAAATATATTGGATGAACAGTCTCAGACTGTTACTGGACTGCTGCTTTGATATTGTGGTTCTTGTGACCTCTCTCCCTGCAAGTTCCATAGGAAAAGCTAATTAATAACAGGCATTTAAAGTGATTATGCTTTCCCCAATTTACAATGAAAACTGGAAACTGTGGATTAATCTAACCTGGAAGCTATCGATCATGACCACTGCAGTCAGACTGATTTCCTCTTCTGATTGGCTTCTAGAGTGGAACAGGGGCAGATGCAACTCAGGAAAGATGCTGGCCTATTTGGAGGGCAAATGTGAGAATCCTGGGCAATTGTGGTACTTATTAACTGTAAAAGCTGCATGTCAAGGGTTGATATATTTTTTGCATCTGTGAGACTCAGAGAGAGTGAGAATTGCTAACTCTTCCATGTCAGCCTTTATTTTAGACATTCAGATCTCTGGCCATCAGCATGGAGTATTCTTTCAGTAACCTTGCTGCGATGTTTATGCACAGATGATTCAGAAAAGCAGGTTAAATGTGTTCTTTGTACCAGTTCCTGCTCTATTGGATTAGGTTTCAGGTTAAAAATGACAAACTTCTGGTTTTGTTTATAGACCATTCTGTGTTGACAGGTGTTCCAGGAGTAGCGACTACCTGTCCTCCAGCTTTCTGGTGAGGATGAGATCACAGCAACCTTCACATATTAATTCACTTTTTTAAGCCTTGTGTGCTTTTTCATACATACATCTGGTTTCAAATGTTAGGTTTTAACATTTTGTCACATTTTATGGTTTTAAACTTTGCTGGTTTTGATGCAATATTAATTAAAAAACTATAATAAAATAAAATAAAATTCTACAAATTCATTTCAGACATTGTTTCTTTTTTGAATATCAAAGATAGTTTTTTTAATTGTATTCTTTGAACCCACATTTGGGACACCATCAGATCACTCTGAACTTATATCTTAAGTGAACTTAGTGTTTCTGAATCCTCCCTTCTGAAGGCCCAGCTTTAAAATTTGCCCTGAAACTAATGGAGAGTTGTGAAATTTACGATCTTTCAAGTGGAGATCTGTAGAGCTTTTTGTAACTTCTGCAATGTATGATACTAAAAGCATGGTATGCATTATTCTAATACCAACTATGTCTTTTTCCAGTCTTATTTTTTTTTATCAATTCACTTTCTGTAAGTTTTGCTTTTTTATACCAATCCCCTTAAATAATTAACAGCACTGAAGCTTGTTGTGCTATTTACCTTTAGGTTCTTTAAGCTACCAGAATTAACTGAAATTGCAACATAAAACTAGGTTCACCTTGCTTCCTTGGATTGATTTACTTAGTCTAACTATTAGGTATTCAGGTAACCTGAATAGTGTCTGTATTTTATTATTGATATAAAAGGTGAAATTCAAAGCCCTGAGTCTCAGTGTGTGTCCAAAGTACTATTTATGGTGTAGAAGATAAAAGGGATGATACACAAAGCCTTAGTGGCTGTCAAAATGAGATTAACATGATATAGAAATCAGACTTTTTATTAAATCTGGACAGATATGGGAGATCCATTCAACTTCCTTTCAGGTCCTAATTCAAGTAAAGTTGTCCCTGGTTTGACTGCTGAGAGCTGAGGATTAGGAAATAATAAATGAGGACCTCTCATCAATGTATTTCTTATTGCATACTTTGCTTTTTGATGCACTTTTTTTTTTTCTTTACACCATGGAGGTTGATATCTCCTGTCTCTCCCTGCACTCCTATCCCACACCTTTATATCATGATGCATAGCATATTCTGGGGCCACACAAGACCTACTTGACAAATATTTGTAAGTATTGACAGTGCTCTTATCCTAGTATTATTTCCTGACTGTATAAATTGTTGCAGAGAAGAAGATCAAACCTGAATGATAAGGATTTTATTTCTGACTAAATCTTGATGACTTATGTAAGTAAAGATGGCAATAATAGTGGTGTAGCAAAGTGACTGATTAAGGCCTATCTTTGCACAGTCACTTCAAATTTATGTGAAGAAGACATTTTCTGCCTGGACAAGAAACAGTTCTTCCAAATGTGACAGGTAGATGTCAAGACAAAAAAGAGCGATATCATCAGTGGTACTTAACAAATTCAAACTACCAGTATGTTGTCAAAAGCCATCACCAATTATAGTCTTTAGTAGGTAGATCTTAAATCTTTTAACTTTCAAAGAGGTCTTTCAGGTAGATTCACTCACCTGATGTTTTGTGGGTGCTGCAAGAATTATTAAATGTTATTAAATACTGTGAGTCTTAGGTTACTTGATGAAATGTGTAATTTGTGTAATGGACAAATCCTCTTTGTAAAATGTTGTTGATTTCTAACAGTAAGGAAGGAACAGTAAAGAACAATAAGGAAATATAAATCCAAAACCAAAACCAAACTATTCTGTATTATACATGTATAGAGTGAGGCAAAAGAGTGACAGACAAGGTTGTAAATAGATGTTAAAAAGGAAAATAATCTTTGGAACACATGCATGCTTATGTATGAAGCTGTTTCCACCTTTTCGTCTTGTCTTTGTTCATAGAAAACATGAATAAAAAACACATCAAAAAAACTAAACTTACTGCTGTGGGTCTATTGAATAATTCTTGGGCACTGAACTCTTGATTTCAGAGTAAGGATCCATATCTTAGTAAGGAAGACCAAAGTACTGGTCAAGTACTACAAGTAGATTTGAATGCTGGCTGCCTGAGTTGTACCATATGTATCTCTCAATTTAGGATGCTCACCTCCTCCACAGAAGCAATTTCAGTGCAAATATCTGGTCTCATTTTATTAATCTAAAAAAACCCACAGTAGAGAAGATTTTAAACATTTGTAGTTTAAAATGAAGGACTATAATTAGTTGAAATAACATACATTTTTAGTTTCTACCAAATATTACTAAGAAATTAAACATATATTTCCTTCTTTTTAAACCGTGGATTAATTAGATCATTTAACTTAAATAATTAAGCTGTAGAATATAAAAGCCAGTGCCATGAAATGGGTCATATATACATGTACTATTAAGAAGAAAATGGACCAACAAGAGCTGTCAGATATAGCTCTAATCACTCAAGTGATGAATCCAAGACAAGGAAAGATTCTTTTTATGAAAGTGTAAAATATGAAGAATAGCAAAGTGATAAAGAAACCTGCAACATGGATTTGTCAGGACAAATCCTGTCTTACCCCTCCGATTTTCTTGTGTTACAGAATAGATGATTTAGCTAATAAGAAACAATTATTTGATAAGACATATATTTAATCAAATGAAAATCTTGTATAGCATGGTAATTTATGATCAAAATAAAATTATAAAATTGATTGACATCTGGGTGAAAACCTAGAGTCAGAGAAAAATATTAAATGGAAATGAAGAAATGTTGATCTTTTTGTGTTAAGTTTGAACATACTCATTATTTTCTTTAAAAAAATATAGTAGACTTCTACATCAGAAGTGGAGAGAATTCCAAAGACTTTAGGTGTTATAAGAAAGAAAATATGAACTAATATTGAGTGAAGAAATGTTAAAAAACAAACAATCAACCAAGCCAAAGCAAAAACAAACAAAGCCCCAAAACATAGAAGACATTTGTTGAAGAGAATAGGAATTATTTCAGTATGATAACAGGTGTCGTCTCCATTAAGAGGTGGAGGACGATAGGCAGGCAGCAGCAATTAGTCTTGAAGTGGTCCATAAACATAGGAAGGGTCAAAAGGGTAATAAGTGGTGTAAGTAAAACAGAAAAGAAAGACAAGAAAAGGTCTTTATGTTGTCTGCAAGAAAAAAATCCATAAAATTACAATTACTATCTAACAGACTGTAATTTTGCAAGAGCAAACAATATTTCTAGAAACAGGAAAGGGTCCCGTCCCCTTAGCATACCGGTGTATAATTACAGGAACAACATCTTTTGGTAGATGGTGTTTTACTTTTTGCTGAAAGTGATTTATTAAGCAATAACATAATTAAAAACATTACAAATTAAAAAAAAACAACCTAACCAACACAATCAAAACCAGAAACTCAAAAATATACCTAAGCACAGATGAAAGTAGAAAAAATATGATTTAAAAAAAAAATCAAAATAATTGAGTTTTATACAGCAGTAGCCTGCAAAAGATAATGAAGAGCAAGTTATTGCTTCCTGATGTTTTCCTCTTTTAATCTTAAAAGGTCTGTGGCCACTTCCAAAGACACACATGTACCCTTAGAGGCCCATGCAGGCACACAGACATGCAGATATGTAGACATGCAGCTTCACATGCTGAAACATCCACATACTCTCAGCAGTGCTAGGTCAAAAGATTCCCCTGGGTGCTTCTCAATCTCTGAGATAATAATTCAAGAGCTGTTCACTTATTAGCAACAACTAGAGAATCCACCCTGACAGAGAATCTCAAATGAGCTATAAGGATATGAACATAAATTAAACACTGTGGGTGCTGCTCCTCTTTAAACTCTGCTTACGTGTTAGCAGCTCACAATCAGACGACTGGTAGCATTTCCAAGGTCTAGATTCCAAGTGCCGAGTGCTGCACTTTGGCCATGGCGCCCCCATGCAGAGCTACAGGCTGGGGTCCGAGTGGCTGGAGAGCTCCCAAACAGAGAGGGACCTGGGGGTGCTGATCGACAGCTGCCTAAACATGAGCCAGTAGTGTGCCCAGGTGGCCAAGAAGGCCAACAGCATTCTGGCCTGGATCAGGAACAGTGTGGCCAGCAGGAGCAGGGAAGTCATAGTGCCCCTGTACTCTGCATTGGTTAGGCCGCACCTTGAGTATACTGTGTCCAGTTCTGGGCCCCTCAGTTTAAGAAGGACATTGAGACACTTGAATGTGTCCAGAGAAGGGCAACGAGGCTGGTGAGAGGCCTTGAACACAAGTCCTATGAGGAGAGGCTGAAGGAGCTGGGATTGTTTAGCCTGGAGAAGAGGAGGCTCTGGGGGACCTCATTGCTCTCTATAACTACCTGAAAGGTGGTTGTTGCCAGGAAGGGGTTGGTCTCTTCTCCCAGGTAACCAGCACCAGACAAGAGAACACAGTCTCAAGCTGTGCCAGGGGAAGTTTAGGCTTGAGGTGAGAAGTAAGCTCTTCACCGAGAGAGTAATTCGTCATTGGAATGGGCTGCCCAGGGAGGTGGTGGAGTCAGCATCCCTGGAGGTGTTCAAGAGGGGATTGGATGTGGCACTTCGTGCCATGGTCTAGTCATGAGGTCTGTGGTTATAGGCTGGACTCAATGATCTTTGAGGTCTCTTCCAACCTCAGTGATACTGTGATACTCTGATAGAGGTGGCTTGAAAGCAGAAGTCAGAGTCAGCGAGGAACATACTGTGATTCTGGTTTCTGCTTTTTTTATTGAAAAGTTATCTGAAGATTATTTACTCAGAGTTGTTTATTTTGGTTTTGTTTGTTTTCCTTCATTTGCTTGTTTATTTTATATAGTTGTTGTGGAGGGGTTTTGGGGATTTTTTTTTGGTTGATTGGCTTATTTGGGGGGGAGGGCAGGTTTGTTTTGTTTATTTGTTTGCTTTTCCCTCTGATGTATTCCTTATTATGTATCTTCCATGAAGAAGCTTGGAGAAGTTAATTGTTTGTCAATTTTAATTCTTGCAAAAATTTATGACAGGGCACTACCTGCAGCTCCTGGTTGCAGATCACTGCAGTACATAGCAGTTACAGTAGTAATAAAATCACTCACAAGACAGTATAAGAACTTGGTTCAGTCATATTCTTTTTTATTTGGGAAAAAAAATCAATCATGTATGTTTTTTTCTGAAACATAAGAGATGATCTTCTCTTGTTTAGCCTGGAGAAGAGGAGGCTCAGGGGTGACCTCATTGCCCTCTACAACTACCTGAAAGGTGGTTGTAGCCAGGAAGGGGTTGGTCTCTCCTCCCAGGCAACCAGCACCAGAGCAAGGGGACACAGTCTCAAGCTGCACCAGGGGAAGTTTAGGCTTGAGGTGAGGAGAAAGTTCTCCACTGAGAGAGTCGTTTGTCATTGGAAAGGGCTGCCCAGGGAGGTGGTGGAGTCACCATCCCTGGAGGTGTTCAAGAGGAGATTGGACGTGGCACTTGGTGCCATGGTCTAGTCATGAGGTCTGTGGTGACAGATTGGACTCAATGATCCTCGAGGTCTCTTCCAACCTTAGTGATACTGTGATACTGTGGTCAAAAATCCACTGGAATTTTTTATCAAACTTCATTCAGTAAATAATATGAAATATTATATGAAATGTACATATTAAAAAGGATTTATGGGGGAAATGTCTGTACAAAAGAAACAACTCTTATGTGGGACCTTGATAATCACATCCTTTCTATTACTAAGAACTGATTATTAATAAATTTATCAATAAAAAGTCATTATTATTTATTACTAAAAGCAAAACTCCTTATCAAACTTATTGTTGTTTATTATTTACTAATAAAACCTGTAGCAGTCTAATGGCTTTCTGGTCAAATTTTGGTCTGAGATTTCTGTCACAAAGATTGCAAAGTCTGGCCCAGATTTTCTCATTAGCCTCTTTAGTGTTGAGAGGCGTATTCCCTGTTAGCTTTTGGATCAGGGAAGAAGATTATAAAGCCCTGCTTAAATGAATTTTTGCTTTCAGTTTCATTTAGATATTAACAAGCCATTTTTTTCCTGTGTTCCCCTCAGTTTCCTTTCAAATATTGGAGATTTTAAAAACTACTTTCCTGGTAAGAAATAAGTTTGCTTTGTCACCCCATGCAACACAAGAGTAAATGTATTGCATCCAAAAGCTTTAAGCTGAAGGATCCTGTCTCTTCTCTGGTTGGTTGTCTCCGGAGACTAAATGTGTTGACAGGATAACAACGCTACTTATGAAGATGTACTGCTTTGTAGCATGTTTTGTATGTTACTGTGACTTGTTAAAGTGGAGATTAATGGAGGTAAATTCTGAATTGCATCATTTAAGATGATTTGAGGTAATTTTCCTTTGCTGTACTTAAAAACAACTCTAGAGGGATGATGATCTTCCTATTTCATTTAAATAAATGTTTAAATTAACATTTTTTTGTGGTTATTTATAAAAAAGAAAATAGACATATGCCTATTTTACCTTAATACCCTGATTAAAAAGTTAAAAAAAAAACACAATAAAACAATGATGTAGCCACTATGTCTTCTCTGACCATTCTGTTATTTCACTGTGTTTGTGGACAGAGAAATGCAGGGTGCAGAGAAGAAAGGGAAAATCTGCAGACATATGATTAGCTACATACTGTCTGAGCTATTTCTGTGCCCTTCAATCAGACTTCACAGACATCATGGACAAAAGTCTGCAGGATTCAATTCTTGGTGTTCTCTGGCTCCTTTGCAGATTTCTGTCTTTTGATGCTCAATTTGTGCCTACTTCACACAAAGGCAGGGCTCATGAATGTTGTACAGATGGGAAAAAAAAACCCACCATCTCTTAAGAGAAATACTGTCTGTCTCTCAGAAGAGTGTATGTTTATCAGCAGAGGTAGGGTTGCTGCTCTGCAGGCAAATATTTCTTGTTGCTGGGAAACAGACCTGGGTGAAAAAATAAGTGGCAGGTATTGGTTTATGGTTTGAAGAGTATCATGAGGAAAAGTCCTGATTTGCTAGTTGAGGTGACTTGATTTTTCTTGCATTGAGTTTGTGCCTACATCAAATAAATATCAGTTTGGTCTTTTGGGAGTGATACTTCTCTCTTATAAAGCCATCTAACTCAAAACATTCTTCCTCAAGTATCTTCCTTGCATTTTTGGTTAAGCTGGCTTCAAATAATCAACATCTGTGTTAGTTGGGAGAGTGCAGTGACCATGCACTGGTGGAGTTCACAGACCAAAGAGAAATTAATCAATCAAGGAGCATAGTCAGGATCAGGAATTCTAGGAAAGCAAAAATTCCAGCTTTTCAAGGAATTGATCAGTAGGATGTCCTGGGAAATGGCCCTCATGGACAAGGGAGAAGAATAGAGCTGGAAAATCCTTAGAGCACAGGACCCTTAGAGCACAAGTGCTCTTGATCCCCAGGTGTAAGAAACCAGGCAAGAAAAGAAAGAGATCAGCATGGCTGAGTCAGGAACTGATGGTTAAACTAAAGGGCAAGAAGGCACTCCACGGGCAGTGGAAGCAGGGACAGGCGTCCTAGGAAGAATATAGAGATATTGCCCAGCTGTGTAGGGATAAGGTCCAGCTGGAGATTAACTTGGCAAGAGATGAGAAGAATAGCAAGAAGGGTTTCTACAGGGATATCAACCAGAAAACAAAAGTTAAAGAAAATGTACCCCCTCAATGTGAAGAATTATGAGTTACTAACAACAGACAAGGAAAAGGGTGAGGCTCTCAACAACTCTTTTGCCTTGGTTTTCATTGGCAGCCTCTCTCCTCAAACCTTCCATGCTGAAGGACCACAAAAGGGGGACAAGGAAACAAAACTCTTTGCGCTGTAAGTGGAGACAAGGTTCATGACCCCCTGAGAAACCTGAACACTGGAACCTGATGAGATGCATCCCAGAGTGCTGAGGAAACTGGCTGGTATATTTGACAAGCCACTCTATGATATTTGAAAAGTCCTGGCAGTCAGTACAATGACCCTGGTGACTGGGACAAAGGAAATATTACATCCATTTTTAAAAAAACATTAGAAAGAATGTCCCTACGAACTACTGACCTGTCAGCCTCACATCTGTGTCTGGGAAGATCACAGAGCAGATCCTCCCAGAGGCTCTGATAAAGCACATGCAGGATAGGAAGGTGATTTAAGATACCCATCATGGCTTTTCAGAGAACAAGTCCTTGCTGACCAACCTATATGATGGGCATCAGTGGACAAGGAAAGGGCAATGGATGTCATTTATCTGGACTTCTACAAGGCCTCTGACAAAGTCCCCCATAAATGGATTCAGTGGGTATGACTGTTTGGTGGATGAGGAATTTGCTGAATGGTCTCATCCAGAGGGTCATGGTCAGTGACCTGAGGTTCAGATGTTGAAGAGTGACAAGTAGTGTCCCCTGAAGTCTGTACTGAGGGATACACAAATACTGTCTAATATCTTCAGCAATGATATGGATTGTGGAATTGAGTTCACACACAGCAAGTTTGCAGATGACACCATCCTGAGTATTGTGGTCCATATGGCAGAGGGAAGGGATGTCATCCAGGGGACCTGGACAAGCTGGAGAAGTGGGCCCAGGTGATTCAACATGGCCAAGCGCAAGGCCCTGCACCTAAGCTGGGAAAATCCTATTTATCAATACAGGCTCAGGGAGGATTGGATGTCCCTGCAATAAGGGACTTGGGAGTGCTGGTGGATGAAACGCAACGTGAACTTGCAACCCAGAAGACCAGTTGCATCCTGAGCTTCATCAAAAGAAGCATGGCCAGTAAATTGAAAGAGGTGATTCTAGAAGCCCCTTTACCCTGCTCTGGTGTGACCACATCCAGCATACTGTATCTATCTCTAGGGCCCTCAACACAAGGACTTGGATCTGAGCGGTTTCAAGGGAAGATGGCAAAAATGTTGAAAGGGCTGGAGAATCTCTCCTATGAAGACAGGCTGAGAGAGCTGGGGCTATTCAGCCTGAACAAGACAAGGTTCCAGGGAGACTTTACAGTGGCCTTCCAGTACATTAAGGGGGCCATCATGAAAGTTGGGGAGAGACTGTTTACAAGGGCCTGTGGTGACAGGCAAGGGGCAAGGGGCAATTTCTTGAAACTAGAGAAGGGTAGGTTTAGATTGTACATTAGGAAGAAGTTCTTTACTCTGAGGGTGGTGGACCACTGCAACAGATTGCCCAGGGAGGTGATGGAGACCCCATTCCTGGAGACTTTCATTCAAAGTTAGGTTTGATGGGGCTCTGAACAACCCCATCTAGCTGGGTATGTCTGTCCTTACTGCAGAGTACTTGGACTAGATGACCTAAGTCCCTTCCAACCCAATGTATTCTGATTCCATGGTTATAGTTCCTAGCACCCTTAGTTTGCAGATACTAAGGCAAATATAAAATGTTCCTATAATATACTGGTTTGAATAGATTGGTTTCACAACAAAGGTTTGAGTTGTGGGTGGCTAAGCTTGCAGCTTACTTCCTTCCTCTACTCCTCCCTCCAAGCTTGAATCACCAGATCTCATAGGACTACAAATCATTGGAAATTATGTATCTTAAACTCCAGAGTGAGCTTGCTTTGAATACATTTTTAATTTCTCCAAAACTTAGAAAATCACACTGAAATTTCATACGCATTCTTGCCTTTCTGTGAACTGCTTCTGAATATAAATATTAGGAAAATGTAGTGTATCTTTTCAGACTGATATTTTTCCAGCATAAGATGATGAACTCATCTTTAAGATAACAAAGCATAAACAAACAAAGGAAGAAAGAAACCAAATGAAAGCATTATTGAAGCACAGGACTCTGATGACATGGGTTTTCATACCAAAGCACATTTTGTGGCATAATGTTAAAAGTACTGATTAACAGTATCATGAAATGACAAAGCAGCAATCTCTAAAGCAGCCATAAAGATTCTATACTTCTATTTCAGAAAGGGTTTTAATAAGTTAATGGGTAAGGATAAGAAGAAAGTGTTTGCATTTCTTCATGAGAACTCTTCAAGGAGGGCTTGGTTTGGCATTCTCAAAGATGTGAAAATCAACAAGACCTACACAAACCCCCGTTCTAAGATGCCTGTAAGTTTCTAATGTAGCAGTTTTAGAAAAACATATTTTATTTAGCCTATTTCCATTCATTAGAATAGTAGAAAAGAGAATATGAGAAGGGAGAGTTTAACTTTGCAAAATGTCTTAAATTTCTTTCATAAAACCAATTCAATGAGAGATCACGTCTGATGGATTTTTTTTCTAACAAACAGCTCCATGTTTCAGGGTAGAGAACAGTGTAAACAGTAGACAAATCGTCCAAGTCTGGGTCCTGGTTCACTGGTAATTCTCACTGCTTTTGCCTGAAAGGGATTGGAAAAGAAGACCTTGAGTAAACAACTGGTCACTGCAGTAAGAAATTGCTTAAAATTAGAAATAATAGAGAGTTCCTGAAAACTGGTGCTACATTTGGTCCATATGGTTTGTCAGAGAGTTAAGCAGGTTAGATAGGCTCTAAAACTAGTCAGACCAATAACCTACAGATAGTTTAAAACCATGGATAATTCATTACCCACATCTCTCTAGTAATTAAGCATTGCATAAAGATCACAAGAGAATCTGAATTGCTTACTGTCACTTTCACTTTGTGACTTGCAGCTTTGGCCCAGCTTTTAAGCCTTCCTCACTGGCATGCATCGCATCTATGCATAAAGCAATTTAACTCACTCAGGAAGTATGATTACCAGTTGCCTTTCTGCTAAAGGTTTCTCTGTTCATGTGGGGCTGACAATTAGAGTCTCTTGCCTCAATGCCTTCTGTGTTGTGCAAGTAATCTCTTCAGACATACCACCTATTTTAAAGTAATGTCTCCTTATTTTACATCCTCCGGTTTTGACTCCTGACAAAAGTAAATATTCCTCTGAGAGACAGGAAGGCATGAGAAGAGGAAACATTTCAAAACAGTGAAAACTTTGTTTAAACAGCATAAATTAATCCCATATCACAAACTGTAAGTGACATACCATTGCTTGTTGTTATCAGCTATTTAACCTTGAAAACTATTGCATGTGAAAAGAGAAGAGCACATAAATAATAGAGATATGCTCTTCAAAGCCCTCGATGCTTGCAAAACTATTGTGAACCTTTTTCTCACTCCTCTAAATGAGGTGCATCACAGCTGCTATACTTCAGCTAAGACAATGGATGGGAACCTAGATTTTTTATCATGTACTAGCAAATTCAGTATTTGATGGCCTCACAAATACTGATGAGCCTGTCTTTGCAAAGCCTTTGTGACCTCTAATGTCTGGATAGGAAACTGATGGACAGAGAGATGAGAGGACATTCTGCTGTTACAATGAGTCTGCAGCTGATTTAGGAAAATGTGAAGAGTTCCCAGATCCCTGAACAGGCCTCTTTAACAGGTGTTGGAAAAAAAACACATCTTGAAAGAGGCACAACCCTCACTCGGTTAACTGCCAGGGCCTTCCCCCAGCCTGACCTCACAGCAGCTCTGTATGAGGCTATCTTCATTATCGTAGTGCTCTCCTGCCTTGTTCCTGTGGTTCATTTTGTAAATATTTTACACCACCACAGCTGTTAGAGCAGTGATGTCCTTCAACCTGATGTAGCTCAGGAATAATGAATTTTAGAAACCATGAATTTGAGAAATGCCAAGCAGTCTAGTCCAAGCTTTTGCATGAATATTCTGTTTACATTGATAGGTATTCCTGTGCTCTGTGGAAAGCCTCTGAGTAATACCACAGTGATGTATCCATCGTACATTCATATGATGTATTCAAACACTTAGTTTACTCATCCTAGGATTGCTGGGAGTTATGGGCTTTGCTCTGACATTTAATTCCAGATTCTCATACAGTGTTCCTGAAATCAAGCATCAATACCTTTTCTGAGACTCCTTAAGAGCAGAGGAAATTGGAAAACCCTACTGTGACACCCTGCTCACGGAGAGAAAAAATACGTATCTGGGATTCTTTCTAAGACCATCTCAAGCTTTCTAATTGTAGGGCAGCCATTTAGACAGGCCCTTGAGAGCTGCTGGAGCTCTTAACTATCTTTGCTAGGACAGATGATGCAAGTAATAGCAATGCAATCAGATGAAATAGGCTCTGAAACTCATAAAGCAGATGTGGACAATATGATTCATATTACTTACTGTTGTAAATACTGTGATGGAATTGCAGTGCTTTGCAGATGTGAGACATCTAGACTTTATAATTTACATTCCCCCTGCCCCCAGCCATTTGTAATGAATACAGGTCAATTTTTTTCACAAGTCAGTAGACAAGATTCTTTCCTTGTAATCTTAGCATCTGTCTTTAAATGTGAGGAAACACACATTATGATTTTTGACAGATTCCAACAATCATGTCACAGGATGTGATGATAGGGGTTTACAATCTGATGTGTGCTTGTTCCCACATCTTTCCCTACAGTAGTATTTCTGTATGTGAATGCCACACTGATTTTGAAAGATTATAAGAACACAATTTTGCCTGTACACATTTTATTTTCTTGGGTTTTTTTTCTGAATGGTACACTGGGATGAGTGAACGATACTTTTATTGAAGTCAGAGGTTCTTTCTTATGCATAACTAAGAGTAGTGTCTTGCCATCCAGATTTGATCACACATACTGATGCTATAGGTCAGTAACCCTTTATACTTTGTGGCTGAACTCACAAATCTTTCTGATGTAGTTTATTTTTTTTAAGTTGATATAAATAACTAACATCATACATTATATAATATTACAAATAATATACATACTAACCTGATTCAGCATTGTGTGCTAGAACTACCATTGTTATGAATCCTGGCTGTTTGGCTTAGTGCAATAAATGTCTTGTGTCATTAGCTACCTCTAGAAAATTCTGTTTAATCTCTACCACTGCCTTTTTGTATTTTAGGTTACTTGCATCTTTTGAAATGGTTTCATTTTTCAATAACTTTCTCCTACTACTACTTCATCTTGAACCAGATGCCTATAAAGACAAAAAAGCCTGCACAGCAGGTTTTTATCTGGCAATTAATGGAACTAGTTCTTCTTTTGCTACTGCAGCTATACATCAGAAAGAAAACAATTATTGCTACTGCTTCTTAGAATATCATCAGACCAGTGTTTGAACAGCAGCCTTTTACTCCCACTGAGAGGAAACACAAAACTTACATTTACATGAATTTACATTACAGGTAACTTTCCCCCTCTCAGATAATGCACATCTGTGTCACATTTGACTTTAAAGATCTTCTTACCAAACTAACAATTTATTTGTTATATCTCTCTCTTAACTCTCTGAGGTGTAAATGCAATTTCTGCTGTATTCTTAGCTATCCTTGTAGTGCAAGAGAGACATTATGAACCTTCCAAGGGCCCTTTTTCATCTAACATAAAACCCTAGAGGCATTTTAGCAATTAAAATGAGCAACTAGATGCTTTCATAGTTTAATTTATACACTATTCAAACATTACTTAGGCAATGCTTTCATTTGGATTAATTTGTTTTAACATAATAGAAATTCCCCAGCTTTGCCTTGAAAATTTGAACCGGTCCACAGCAATAGTTTCTCCCAGGGATTTGCATAGAGTGCAAGAGTCGTGCATGTCTACATATACAATGCTTAAAAAAAGTGATATGTGACATTTTAAAGGCACACTGTACAGGATTACTGACAAAAAGTAAAATCCAGATAGCAAGGTTTCACTTTAATTATTCAGATCTTGCAGGCATACATAGATGAGGTTAAATCTAAGGACAATAATCTTCTTTGTATTACTAGCTTTGAGCTAGACTGATAATATAATTTTTTTCTGTAATTCAACTCCTGCTGTTCACCACAGCCTTTCAGAATTTCTTAGTGGCACAAGAAGACGACTTAACAGGAAGCAAAATGCCTATTAGCAGCACAGCTACTGGAACACACTGTTCATTCATCCTATCCCTGCAATATGAAGATCACTGTACACATGTTAGGAAAACTAAACGCACATTATTTGTGTATTAAGTATCCATACTGAGCACATGCTATGAGAATGTACTTCTCTTTTGGCAAGGTGTTTGATCAGTCTACCAGTTGACAGAAACATTGCTTGAAATTTCCAAACAAAATTTGTAAATTATATTCATATGTCTGTTCTCATAGACTTATGCACATATACCTCTTCTTTTGTCACTTTAAAAAGGAATTGAAAACATAAAATATTTAGTGATCACAGAATCACCGTATCACCAAGGTTGGAAGAGATCTCAAAGATCATCAGGTCCAACCTGTCACCACAGACCTCATGACTAAACCATGGCACCAACTGCTACATCCAGTCCCCTCTTGAGCACCTCGAGGGATGGTGACTCCACCACCTTCCTGGGCAGCCCATTCCAATGGCTAAGACTCTCTCGGTGATGAACTTTCTCCTCACCTCGAGCCTAAAATTCCCCTAGCGCAGCTTAAGACTGTGTCCTCTTGTTCTGGTGCTGGTTGCCTGGGAGAAGAGACCAACCCCCTCCTGGCTGCAAAGACCCCAATGTCCTTTCTGCTTTGGTTCCCCACAAAAAATCCAAGTACTTTGAATAAAAAATTCAATACCATGAACTGAAAGTAGTTCCATGGTGTTGGGTTGCTAGAAAGGTCACCTAGATTTTGCAAATGGTTGTTAGAAATGACAAACCTGTAGCCTAACTGTCAGATTATGTTTCAGAATAGAAAGTAGATATTAAGTGAACCTATTCCTGTCTACCTGAAGACAGAGTGCAGAGGGTATCTGGACTGGCTGCAGAGTAAGGGTGAAAAAGAACGTCTGTTACATACAGGAGTGTGTGTAAGACAAAAAGGTGCTACTGGTTTCTCATGTGCTCTGTTAATAGATTTTCCTCGCTTTTGTAAGTTACTGATCACACCTGCTAGGTACATCTGCTGCACTTCTAGCCACAGGCTGGCTGTGATTTAATGACAGTGGACTGCTGTTTTGTGCTGTTGCCTTGAGATCAGGTTTGTGTACTCTCTGGGGGATTTGTCTAACAGGGCAAGAGTAGCTATGCAGAGATAGAGGCTCATGCATCCCCATATATGTATGCACATCTATGCTGATTCACAGAGCTGGATAGGATAATTTCTTTGTGAACATGATAAGAAAAAGAAAAACCAAATCATTACACAGTTGAAGTGCAGAAAAGGAAATTTTATCTGCTAGGCAAAAGTAAAAGCAAGAAATCCTTACAAAAGCCAAATCTCCTTTTACATGGGATTTAGTTCAAATCACAGGACACATTATCTATTTGTGACTCTTATCCTGTGAGTAAGTACTATCCAAATGTAGCACAGGATGACACCAGTTAAAATTAGCCTTAGCCAGGAAAATATTTTAAACAAGTTTAAGCAGCTTGAACAAGTGACAATCTCTTTGTTTCATACTGAGTCTATGAAACTCAGGTATAAGCATTTTCTATGTTTGTGAGCCCCTTTAGGCATAAAAACTCTACTATCATATGGAAAACTGGAATTTAGATAAATATTTAAGCACTTTACGAATTTAAATAACTTTTACAAGTGGCTGTTTTTCCCTGAAGCCTTGGATTCTGGCCTGCATGGTAGGACCTCCCACTGAACACCGCAGGTGAATTCCTTCACTGGTATAAATTACTGCACTTCCCCTCCCTTCAGTGGGGGAAAGCATCCAAATTGTTGACCTACAGGGATAAGTATCCCAGCTGTCATCTTCTCATGCTGTTTTTGTCAACTGTTTTTCAAACTAAGTTTATTTTTAATTAGTTCATTTGTGTAGTTTTACTCGTCACTGGTGATAGGCTGATTTACCCTAGTGGAAGACCTGGCTTGCTGAGAATGTATTTTGCTGAATTGAACACATGGCAGTAACAGGCTGTAACTATCCCTTTGTGGCCCTGATCATATTTTATTTGAGCTGAATTTCCCAGAGTGGCTGCTGCTACAAAAGACCTAAAAGGATTATGGCACATGTGTTTTATTTGCAACTTTTCTTTTGTTTTGTTTTTTCCTGAGGTTGCCTTCCCACACTGAAGGACAAGAGGTTGATCTTCAACCTTGCAAATATTTTGTTGAATTAGTAGATTTAAAATTTCTGCACACAGATTAGTTTCTCCACTATTATTGAATCTTCTGTTTAAAATGAATTTTGCCTACAGTGATATGGGAGTCTTCCAACACCACATGAAACACACAGAAGATTTGTGGAAGAGAACAGACAGAAGAGGCACAACAAACATGAATTCATAGTCATTAACGTAAAAAGAGATGACTTTTAAGTGAATATTACTTTCCCTTGATCACCTTGATCATTGTCAGCTCTGCTAATGTTTTGGTCTCAATATATTTTATCCAGAATCACTGAATTTTGAGAAACAAAGTAAAGGTTAGATTTAATCTTGAATTCACTATAAAAGTGAAACCATTCCTATTACATACGAAAGTGATGAACAATGTTGACACTTCCATGGTAGCAGTGCAGTACATCAAAACAATATCTCTGCATAAAACAAATTGTATCCCCATAAGACCAAAAATAAATAGAAATATTTATCAAAACATTTTAGAATTTTATTAAAAGGCTTTATTTTTCAATTGTTTTTTCAATTTGTTTTTATTTTTAATGGGGAAAGGAGAAAATACTTCAGCACACTATCCTGTATAACTTTATTAACATTTTCAGAAGGAAAGGGATGCCAAAGTTCTTATTGAAAGCGATTTTTTTTTTATCTAAAATGTGGCTTTCAAAGACTGGGGGAAAATAAAAAATATATTAAAATCTCTGTCCTATTTTTCATAAAATTTCATATAAAAAAAACTCTTGGCAATATTCATATATTTCAAATGAAAATTTGCAGAGAACACAGGAAAGAGCTAAAACTGCATCAATGCCGATCCTAACGAATAGACAAATTACTTTTACCTCATGTCAGTTAGGGATTCTCTTGCCAGAATCTGACAGTCACAAAGACAAGAAATTCTACTTGGGTAATTTTTTCAGATGTAGTAATCCATGATTCAGCAAAGCATCCAAACTTATGCTGAACTGGACTAAAATTTTGTTACAAAGGCATTTTAACAGAGGATTTTGGAATTTGCTGAATCTGAACCACAGAGAACACAGACTAAACCAAAGTCTCATTATATGTCCTGCAATTTGGTCTTGCATTTTATGGGAGGTTGTTGGTTTCTAACATATTGGACATTCTCTGTCAGCCTTTTAATGGAACAAAATTTCCAAAAGATTCCTACAAGTTTTGGCAGCCTTTTAATGGAAGAAAATCTCCAAAATAATCTTACCAGTTTTATGGAGCAGAAAAGCCGAATAGAACAATTATTTCAGTTGCCTACATGTTTTGTGGGCTTTATGTTTGGAGATAGTATTATTCAGCTTCATCTTGACATTGCTGCTTTTCAATATACCAGATTTTTTTTTGTGTGAACAATTTCTTATTGTAATAGTTAAATTTGGCAGATTAATGTTTTAGAGTCTGGAGGAAAGATTGGGATCACTCAATGATTGGCTGAGCTGTTATTTGGTTTAGGACTTGCAAATGGTTGTGGGTGGTTGTTGTGTTTTGTTGTTTTTTTTTTTTTCTTTTTCCCATAAAGCTATTATGACAAAGTGATGAAAGAATGGCAAAAATACAGGCTGGGTGTGGAGTGGGTTAAGAGTAGCTATGGAGAAAGATACTTGAGTGTATTGATTGAAGAGAAGGTCACCTTTAGCTTGCAGCGCTCTCATGCAGCCCAGAAGGCAAATTGTATCCTGGGCTGCATCAAGAGGAATGTGGTCACTGGGGCAAGAGTTGTGATTCTTCCCCTTTACTCCTGAGATGACTCTTCCCCTTGCTCTTGTGAGATGACCCCTAGAATACTGCATCCAGTTCTGGTCTCCCTATCATAAAAATGACATATAACCATTGGAGCAATTCCAGAGGAAGACCACAAAGATGATCCAAGAGCTGGAACACCTGTGCTGTGAGGACAGGGTGAGGGAGCTGGGGTTGTCCAGAGAAGAGAAGTCTCCAGGAGGACCTTATAGATGCCTTCCAAAACCAGAAGAGATACTACAGAAAGGCTGGAGAGGGATTTTTACATATGAGTGTCTAGCAATAGGACAAGAGGAAGTGGTTTTAAGCTCAGGGAGAGTAAGTTTGGACTAGATTTTAGGAAGAAGTTCTTCAGTAAGAGGGTGGTGAGATTCCAGAATAGGCTGCCCAGGGAGGCTGTGAATGCCTCCTCTCCGTGGTTGTTCAAGACCAGGCTGGGTGAGGCCTTGAGCAGCTGATTATCATTGTGGGGCATCTCTGCCCATGGCAGGGAGGTTAGAGTAAATGATCTCTTGGGTCCCTTTAAATCTAAGCCATTCTGTGGTTCTATGACTTTGTCGCATTGGTGCACAGCAGGCACACGATTGTGACTCATGGGAAACCGCATCTTTCCGCTGTGGAGAAGCTTTCAATCTGTTTGTTTTTTTAATCAATCATGTTAAAAATGGGTACACAACTTATGTATCCACAGCATACTTGGTCCATTACAAACTCTTGTTTTGAGAGTAAAATGTTCAAATGCAAATTTTGCACAATAAATGCTATCTGCTGATAATTCTACGAACACAGAATCACAATATACACAGACAAGACTAGCTGTTCTTTGATTTGTAAACTGAGCAATTGAATATGACCTTCACAGTGCTGTTCTGGTCTCTGTCTTCACATCTAATAGGCTTTAAAAAGGAGCAAGATCATCACATTTACTACACATGATTAATTTTCTTGAACCTAATACAAAACAAAGAAACCTCTGTGATTACTAGGTCAAAATAAAAGACAACAGAGAGAATAAAAGAAAAAAGTTCAAGTCAATGATTGTATTTGAATAAATGTTTTTAAACTTGAACCAAATTTTGTCTGAGTACTTATACTTAGCATCAGAAGAGTGGTATGTATACTGCCTTGGTGCCTTTGAAAGTCTCTGCAATTTAGACTGGGAGAGGCAGTCCAGTGACTACTGGCTCTTGGATCTGAATGTTTACTTTCTTAAGCCTGTTTAAAATCATAGAAACATAATTCTGTGATTAGAATGAAGTACTAGAGTGCACTGAATTGGAAGTGAACTTAAAGATCACCTAGTTCCAAACCCCCTGCCATTAGGAAGGACACCTTCCACCAGCCGAGGTTACTAAAAGCCTCATTCCATCCAACCTTGAACACTTGCAGGGAATGAGCATCCACAACCTTGCTGGGCACCCTGTTCCGGTGCCTTACCACCCCCATAGTAAAGAATTTATCCCTAATATCTGATTTAAATCTACTCTCTTCAATTTGAAACCATTGATCCCCATCCTGTCACTACACTCCCTGATAAAAGTCCCTCCCATCTTTCTTTATAGGCCCTCTTTATGTACTGAAAGGCCAGGAGCCATCACTTCTCCAAGCTGAACAACTTCAACTGTCTCAGCCTGTCTTCATAAGTGAGGTGGTCCACCCCCCTCAATGCCACCTATCATCTTCATGGCTCTCCTCTGGACTTGCATGAGCAGTTCCATGTCTTTCTTATGTTGGTGTCATGGGTTTAGGGAGTGGACAGCTGATCTTTACCCCTTCCCAAAGGAGTAAAAGAAAACACTCCACACAAGATTGGAAAGAATTGGAAGTTTAAATGGAAGTACTGTTCACAACTATATACAGCACAAAAGCACACAGAAATACACAAATCCATAGTCCACCTCAGCTCAATTCTCCAGTCTGGGCTTACTACAGAACCTCATTAGGCCAAAGCTTTACACAACCTTCCCCCAAACCAGGACAAAGACCCAGGCCTCAAATGCACCCCCCCACATGCCCCACCCCATACCTTCCTATACAGGCCCAAATGATGCAGTAAGAAAATCAGCTTGCCTGCACCAGGACTCACTCCCCTGCAAATACCAAAGAAATAAGAGTCTTCATGCACGCTGGGAGAAAAGAGGGGAAAAGGGACAAACAGCCTGCACTGTTCATTTATGAAGGGGATATGCAGACACTATAGGAATGAAATAACAAAAGATTACACCTTTCCAGTGCCCACTTCCTGGGAGACAGAGTCCCTCTGCATGGTTCTTAAGACATCCAGTCTTATACTCACAACAGCTGGGGACCCCATAGCTGAACCAAAGGTGACATCTCAACAGAGTGGAGTAGAGTGGCAGAATCCCATACCTTGACCTGCTGGCCACATGTCTTTTGATTCAGCTCAGGATAGAGCTCGCTTTCTGGGCTACAAGCACACACTACTAGCTCATACTCAATATTTCATCCACAAATACCTCAAAGTCCTCCCCTTCAGGGCTTCTCTCAATCCACTTAACCCTCACCTGTATCCGTGCTTGCAATTGCCCTGACTCAGGTGCAGTATGTTACACTTGGCCTTGTTGAACTTCATCTGGTTTGTACAGGCCCATATCTCTCTAGCCTGTTGAGATCCCTTTAGATGGCATACCTTTCTTCTAGAGTATCAACTGCACCACTCAGCTTGGTTTCATTGGCAAAGCTGCTGAGGGTGCACTCAATCTGTTCATCATGTTGACAACAAAGATGCTAGGTATTAACAGCCCCAATATGAACCTGTACATTGAGCAATTTGCCACACCACTTTGAGTGCTACTATCCAGCCAATATCTTACTCACTGAGTGGTTCATTCTTCAAACATACATGTTTCTGGTTTAGAGGCCAGAATATTGTGTGGGGCAGTATCAAGTGTTTTGCACAAGTCCAGGAAGATGATGTCAGTTATTTTTCCATTATCTACTAACTCTGTAGCCCCACTGAAGTCAAATAAAATTTTCAGGCATGACTTGACCTTAGTGAAGCCACGTTGGCTGTCACCAGTGACCTTCTTACTTTCCACATGCCCTAGCAGAGTTTTCAGGAAGATCCACTTCATGATCTTACTGGGCATAGAGGTGGTACTGAGCAGATTGTAGTTCTCTGCTCTTTCTTATTCCCCTTTCTAAAGTATGAGGGTTATATTCCCATTTTCCAGTCACTGAGTACTCTGCCAGTCTTCCATGACTTATTAAATATGATGGATAGTGGTTTAGCATCATCATCTGCTAGTTCCTTCAGGACTCTTGAATGTGTTTCATCACATCCTATAGACTTCATGTTCCTCTGAAGGTCTTGAACTTGATCTCACATGGTAGGCAGTACTTCATTGTCCCAATCTCTCTCTTTGATTTCTGTGAATTTGGGAGTGTGGCTGGAATATTTGCTGGTGAGGACTGAGATAAAAATTCTGAGTGCCTGTAGGAATCCCGTCTACCAATCCTGGATGCAAATCACCTTGTGATTGCATCACAAATTGAAATGTGCCCCAACAAAGGATAACTGGACTGCAGCTGGCCTACAACAATGACCCAAGGACCCAGCCATCGATACCTTCAGGACAAGATCATTTCCAGTCATCAGATACCCCAGGAAGGGAGGATGGTGAGACAATGGATTCACCACCTGTTTCCTGATGTGTAATGAGTGTGCGGGCAGGTAGATGGAGAAGGAGGAGGCGGAAGTCCCCCCCCGCCCCCGCCCCAATCCATCCAGACTCCTGCCCAAACACAAAGGAATACACAGAACAATACCTGGACACTTATGTAAGGACTAAAAACTGTATAAAAAGACTTGAGTGATACTGGCAAGAAAGAAGAAAGAAGACAGCACCACATGCTGGAAACATCACTGGGCAACACCACAGATCTTGGACTCAGAAAATCCTCTCTCCACCTCTGACCGTTGGTAATATAATCCCTTTCCTATTTTCTCCTTCTTCTCCCTGCATCTATTTCTTCTCTCTCTCCCTCTCTGTTTTCTCTCTCTCTCTGCTTCTGATCCATCCACTTTGTTTGTGTAATAGTCTAATTGTTGATATTTTGGCCTTGTTTGTGCCTCTAATTCCATAACATGGGAGTATTCAAATGAACTGAGTCTCTTTCCCTCTCTGGACAGAGACAGTGCCTCAGCCTTCAAATCTGTTGTAGTTTGGTTTCTTGTTTCACTTATCACTTTCATCTTCCTTCATTGTCATGTGTACCTGAAGAAACTCTTGTTATTTTTTTGTGTCTCTAGCCAAGTTCACCTCCAGTTGAGCCTTGATTTTCCTGATGCTTTCCCAGAACTCTCTGACATATAATCTCCCCATGGAACATAACTCTGCCTCTACTCCCTATGCATTTTGGTTTTGACTAACAGGTCTTGACCTGGCCTCCTGTCTCCACTGCCTGAATTCTTGCATATCATTAATGAGAGCTCTTGTGCTCTCAGAAAAATGTCTTTACATATAATCCAGCTGTGATTTACTTCTTTCCTGCTGAGGGCAGTTTCCCAAGAGATGCTACACACTTGTGCCCCAAACAGCTTAAAGTTTTTCTTAACTGCTTTTCTGTCCTGTACCCCTCAAGACTGAGAATTGCACCATGGCATTTTCACTGCCACCCAGGCTTGATCTTTCCAATAAGTTTTTGTACATTAGCGATGAATAGGTCCAGCTTTGCCTCTCTATCACCTGTACTAGGAGGTGAGGCCACACCTCAAGTGTCATGTTCAGTTCTGGGTTCCTCACTACAGGAAGGACTTTGAGGTGCAGTAGCGTGTTCAGAGAAGGGCAGTAAGGCTTGTGAAGGACCTGGAGACAAGGCCTGTGAGGTATGTCTGAGGGAGCTGGAGTTGTTCAGTCCAGAGAAAAGGAGGCTGAAGAGAGGTCTTGTCACTCTAAATTGTCTGAAGGGAAGTTGGAGAGAGGAGGGAGCAGCCTCTTCTTGTTGTCAAGCAACAGGATTAGAGGAAACGGTTTTACACTGCACAATGGGAGGTTCAGGATAGATTCTAGGAAACAATTCTTCACCGAGAGGGTTAACTAACATTGGAATGGTCTGCCCAGAGCAGTGGTGGAATCACTGTCCCTGGAGCTGTTTAAGCAGTGTATGGGCGTGGTGCTTAGGGATATGGTTTAGTATTGACCTGTCAGTTCTAGGTTGAAGGTTGGACTGGAGGATCTTGGAAGTCTCTTCCAGCCAGATGTTTTCTGTGATTCTGTCATTTTAAGGTTTGAAAAGGTTTTTCTGAGAAGAGAATATTTTTTTTCCCCTACTCTATTTTAAAAGGTGAAAGTATTAAGGGAATGGAGCTTACACTATCAGTTATAGTTAATTAGAAAAAAGATATTCAGCAAAAAGTCTTTAAAGACATTTTAAATAACAGTTTCCAAAAAGGTATGTTCTATTACTTGATGGAAAATTCAAAATACCAATTAAAAGTTGTTTCAAGAAATATGACATCTTTGCTTAGATATGTTCATAATGTACTTCTTCTTGGTATTAGCCATTTAATGATTTCTTTTCTTACCTGGCACTTTCAATGTCAGAAAATCAAATATTCATCAGTGTGATCACATTGCTGTATAGATATCTTGACTCCTCCCAAGAACAATAAATGCAGGATTATAAGTCATCACATTGAAGTAGGTGAATACTAAGAGAAGCTCTTGTTTAACAAAGATTTTTTGGCTATTTTAGTGAATATTCTGAGTTGCCCTGTACATTCTGATTTTATGTTAAGTTTCAAAATCCACTGTGGAGTGCCTTAATTAATGCAAAATATAGTCATATAATGAAAACTTTTTTTTCATCCGATCTCAAATATGTTGATGTCCCTTTTGTGTAATCACCTTTGCATGTACAGAAGTGATTAGAAAAACCGACAGAATTTAGTAGGAATACACATATACAGACCTGTTGTCATACATATATACATACAGTTCTGGAAATCCTTGGAAATCCTTGGAAATCCTTGGAAATCCTTGGAAACTTGGAGTAAGTTTCACAAAGTGAGTAAAATATGTGTCCTCTTGAATTCAACAGGTCAAGGACGGTTATGCCAAAATCCTTAGAGATCTCTTCCCTTGCACACATCTACCCATTGTGGTGCCACTGAATTTAAATCAAAGTACCAAAAATAGGGATAAAAAGCAACAGATGGGAAGGGGGTGATGAAGTAGGAACATGTAGTGAGATCACACTGTGTATGTACTTACTTAAATGAGAAAACACAGAAAAATCTTCTATCTCTGCTCCCCATCTTAGCTGTCTACCAATCTGTGGTTTATTTCAGACCTAGAAGAAGACATAATCTTCAGACAAAGTCTGGAAGAAGAGAAACTGATAGTGAAACTGATATTCAGAGCAATTAAAGGACATATTGAAGTGCCTCATATTTGGAGAACCTTTCATTTTTTTGGGAGATGTCTTGAATGACTCTTAAAAGACCTCACTCTGAGTTAAGTTTGGCACAGAGCAGAAACTCATCTTTTACTCTATAGCCCTCATTAAAAATCAGCATACTGCTTTGCTTGAGGTGAAGTTACAACCCGTTCAATCACACTTGAATAGAAAGCACACATAAATCAATAGCCTTTCAGTCTCACATCTTCTTTGCAGAAGTGCATGATCTTTAAAGTTTTGAAAGAAGGGAGTCTTCACTGTGTGGTGGCTTCTTATGTGGCTTCATAAAAATGTGGATGAATTACGTAAATATGCAAAACAGCTCCTGCAAATGCATTGCAGCCAGAAATTGCTATCAGAGAACCACAACATGCTAAGGACATACTCGGTGACTTTCTATTCTTACAACTGGCCAAGTACATTGTTCCATTCCTTCAATTAGAAAAGCTCCAACTCACTGCGATAGTAAACTGCACATTGGTGTTGAGCTTACCTTTCCTCCACCTTTCTGAAGTGTTAAATCCTACGAAGCAAACACTGTGCTGCCTGTTACCCTAAGGCAGTCACCAAACATTTCCTATTTGGTCTTGGAAGACCAGAAGATTTCCTTCCAGGTGTACCATCCATTGACAACTCTACAAGGCAAGGGACAAGTTTTCAAATATTGGAGTATCTGAAATTAAAATGATAGAGATTTAGGCTTGCATAGGTACTCTAAGTGAGATTCTGCGGTGCATCAGAGCATGCTCCATTATTAACTTCTACAAGCTTACATCTTCAGGACACTCTAGGCCACTGAATCCTATCAAAGCAATCACTCCCTTCCTCTGAAAGGGGAGGGAAGCTAAGAAAGTTAAGTTTCATCCGGTTAAGAAAGATATCCCATTATAAGAAATCTTATGTGTGAAACTAACAATGTTGTGTGTTTATGTTCCAAATTAGCCCATATTTTAGGCAATAATTTTTTGGAGTTGCATTCCAAAATAGAAACCATAAACATTGCCCATTATGTGCAGTAAAAGCTTGGATTTGCACACCAACACTGTGTCTGCCTGTAACCATATACATCAGAAAATCAGTTAGTGCACATTAAACTTGTGGAGTAGGAGGGAGGGTTGAATCTGGAAACAAGCTCAAAGCTCTTTCTTTGATTTCTGGGGTTATGTTAATGTCAGAAAAGAGCAATTCAGCTGCAGCAACATGTAAAACACCCAGCCCCAGCACTCTGAAATTTCATGCATCAAGGAGCCGTTCTTGCCATGTATAAGATGCCTTGGTGTTTCAGAGCATATGGTATGTAAGATCACACACTGTTCTATGTCTCCTACCCTGGGTAAGAGCAGCAGTGCATGCAGAGGAGGGGGAGGTAGAATTAATTCTAGATTTGTAAGAACTTGGATGATATTCCCTTACTTTCAGGGAAAACAGTATTAATGGAAAAATGAACTAGCAAATAGTGTAAAATCACTATGCCTTAGAATGAAGGGTGATTTTAGGCGAGATATTTATCCTACCTGCTGGCTTTAGGAAGGCAGTGATTTGCTGCAGATTTGACATGCCGATGCATAGTGACATCATTAAAGGTGAAGACGGAGAATATGGACACAGGGTAATGTCTGTGGTATTTCCATCCACACATGGGACATTTGCACATCCACCTCACTTCCTTAAGACATTCAAGATGGTTATTTTCCCAAAGTACAACTGTATTTGCAAGTTTTGTTCTATATGCCTTCAAAACTGTGTGACAATGTACAACTGTGTGACATGCTTTCACTGTAGACCATTTTCCATGCAGCATACAACAGGATATTGCATAGGCAGTATAGTTTATCAGTAGATGCTTCTGCCTCTATCTTCTATTCAGAGTGTTTATTGTAGGAAAATGGAACCTTTATTTCATACAGACATTTTCAGATAAACTTACCAAATCTCTTGAGGGAGTGAAAAGTGAAAAAGAAGAAAATCAAAAAGATCACAGTAGTAGGAATAAGAAACAAATGGTGGCATTGGAAAATGGGAAAATACAGGTATTCTGAAGAGATAAAATGAAGGGATAATAAGACAGGCAGATACACTATAAACATTTTCTGGCATGCAGGTACTATAAAAAAGGCTTTGAAAAAGCTCTGGTGTTCAGTGTTGAGGGACAAAGATAGGTATGCATTAAATAATGTGAGAGGCTAGATGAAAGGAGGTAGAAAAACACAGAAAGGGAGAAAAAAATATGAAAATATTGTTTTGGTTTAGGGAAAAAAAAATCATTAGAGGGATCTTAAACACAGATTCAAAAGGCCAATTAGTAAAGAAATACTGTATAATGGATGTTCCTGGGTCTTTTCTTCACCAACAGATTGGTGTTTCAGTTTAGCAAAGATTTAATGTGTGCATTTAAATTCATGTAACTTCATGATGATCAGTCAGTTAAGAGTAGGCTTTGATTTTGCTATAAATACACAGTCTTAAATATAACCTTCACTTTTATTGTGTAGTTGTTGGGTTTTTTTCAAATGTAGATTACAACACCACAGGACAATTCAGGTCAGCGGGGAAGTCTCCAATGCTACTCCCTGCCCAGAGCAGGTTCAACCGTGGCCTCAGCCCAGGTGGCTTAGGGATTTATCCCTTTAGAACTTGATATCTTCCAGCCAGGAAGAAAGCCTCCCTAGGCTCATGCCTATGCCTAGATGTTCCATGGGGAAGAGGACTCTCTGGCCTTTCTCAGCTTGCTACCCACCAGTGCCTTCTGTCCAGAGGTGTCCCCTACTCCATCAACACTGATGCCATGTCTCTGCCTGCCACTGCAAGGCAGCACAGTACTCTTGCCACAAGTGCATGGAGCATTGTCTTTCCCTCCCACCCATCCATGATCCTCTGAACAGTTGCTCTGACTTTGTACATATTGGATGGTGTCCCCCAGTTTTGTGTCAGCTGCAAAGTTGACAGTGTACTCGGTCATGGGTAGAGATGTTAAAGAGGATAAGCCCCAGGAAAGACTCCAGGAATCCCATGAGGAACATCTCCTACAAGGAGATTCAATCCAGTGACCACCATCTCTGCACATAGATGCCCAAGTAGGTATTTATTTCCATGATGGGGTGCTCAACCACACCCTGATGTCTAAGACTAAATTGGCCTGTTTTTTTCTTAAACTCAAGCTGTAACCATCGTAAGAGAGGCATTAGGAGAGAGATGGTTCAAGCCCTGCACAAGTAGAGGAGCAGTTGCTTTTCTCTATGCTGGCCATATGTCTGGAAAACATCAGTTTGAGCATACACTATCTGATAGATCAACCTTCAGTCTGCTGTAGTCCCCCTAATCTTTCTTGCCCAGCTTCGATTCCCAGACACAGAAGGCCCAGTTTCAATTCTCAGCTATTGCACTGTCAACTCCCTGATCTCCCCTGAGCACTCAACCACATAGACATGAGAGGATTGCCTCCCCAGAGGTGGTCCTGGACCAACTAAAACATATAAGGGAGAATGCATGCATATACCTTTGTTGCCTCACCACTTGTGTATCAAGACTACAAATCAAGACAACAACACTGGATCCAAAGGTGACGAAATCTCTCTCTACCTTACTCTCTTCCACTTTTCTTTTTCCTTTCAATTTTCTTATAATAGTTTTTCTTTTGATTGATGTCACCTAGTTTATTCTAAAGTAGTTGATAAGGAGAGAAGCCCTCTGCCAAAGTGCTTTTATTCACAATGCTTGCTGATAACTGCTAGGGAAAAAAAATAATGTTTTGTATTGTTCCTCAGGGTCACTGCCATGATTCTAAAGCTGTTGTGGCCCTGCTGAGCAGATCTAGCCCATTCAAGGGATTAGAAAAATTCACCTCTCTCATCTTCCACTGAGTGGGACAAGACACCTGTCATGAAGCTTGGCAGCAAGAACATTGTGGAAGAGTGCCAGAAGCCTTGTTGAATTCAACCTAAATTATATCCTCTGTTTTGTACATGTCCATAAATCCAGTTATTTTATCACAGAAAACAGCCAGATGAGTGATGTTTTATTCTGAGTAAATCAATACTCACTGTTCCAAATTATCTTCCTCTTCTTCAACTGCTGAGGTATGTGCTTTGAGAGAACTTGCTTCATGATTTGTTACGCTTTGATGTGAACCTGAACAGCATCATCCTTTCACTCCTTTTTGGTTACAGGCACAATATTTTCTTTCCCTTTGTTGTCACAGACCTTCACTGTTTTTCAAAGCTGCTAATGGCTTTGTGAATGTATTTTCCAGCTTGCTTGGCACCACTGGATGCAGATTGTCTATTCCTATGGACTTGAATTGGTCAAACCTTAGCAAATACACCCAATGTTACTAAGAGACCTGGTCAAAGTGCTCACAAAGTCACTTTCCATCATTTATGAACAGTCAGGGCTAACAGGAGAGGTCCTGTTTGACTGGAAATTGGCAAATGTGATGATCATGTACAATAAGGGCCAGAAGAAGGATCCAGGGGCCTACAGACCTGTCAGTATGATCTTGGTGCCAGAGTAGGTCATGGATCAGATCATCCTGAATGCCATCATGTAGCACAATCAGGTAAACAGGCCCAGCCAGCATTGGTTCATGAAGAGCAGATCTTCCTTGACTAACCTAATCTCCTTCTATGAAAAGGTAACCCACTTAAAGGATGAAAGAAAAGTTATGGATATTGTTTGTTTGAATTTCAGTAAAACATTTGACACAGTGTTTTCAGCATGCTTCTGGAGAAACTCATTGCTCATGGTTTGGATGGGTGCACAGTTTGCTAGGTAAAAAAAAGAAAGGATGGATGACCAGGTGGTGAATGGAGTTAAATCCAGTTGGCAACCAGTCACAACTGGTGTTCCACAGGGCTCAGTATTGAGGACAGTTGTCTGTAATAACTTTATCAATGATCTGGATGAGGGGATTCAGTACATCCTCAGTATGTCTTCAGATGACACTGAGTTAGATGGGAGGGATTGTTGATCTGCTTGAGAGTAGGAAAACTCTGCAGAGGGACCTGGACAGGCTAGATCAATGGTCTGATGTCAATGGTATGAGATTCAACAAGGTCAAGTACTGCAGCTGGGTCATAAAAATCATATGCAGTGCTACAGGTTGGGGGACGAGTTGCTGGAACTGGTTAAACATGACCCAGCAGTGTGGCCAAGAAAGCCAGCAACATCCTGTCTTTTAACAGGACTAGTGTGGCCAGCAGGACCAGGCAAATGATTGGTCTCCTGTACTCATCGCTGTTGAGTTTACATCTTGAGTACTGTGTTGGTTTGGGGCCCTCATGGCAAGACAAGAAGGGCATGAGGCCCTGGAGTCAGTTCGGAGAAGGGCAGCAAAATTGATGAAGGGTCTGAAGAACAGCTCTTGTGAAGAGTGGTTGTGCGAAATGGGGTTTAGTGTTAAGAAAAGAAGGCTGAGGGCAGACCTTACTACTTTGTAGTGAGGTGGGTGTTGGTCTCTTCTCCTCAGTCATAAGTGATAGGAAGAGAGGAAATGGCCTCAGGTTGCACAAGGAGAAGGTTAGATGGGTTATAAGAAGAAATGTCTTCACTGAAATGGTTATCAAACATTAGAATAGGCCACCTAGAGAGGTGGTGAATCCCCACTCCTGGTGGTTTTTAAAAAATGCAGGGATGTGGTCCTGGGGGGACAAGATTTAACACCAGACTTGGTAGTTATATAATGGTTGGACTGAATGATCTTATGGGTCTTTTCTGAATGAAACTATTCTATGATTCTAAATCATCCCTGATTCAATCCACATACACTGATAGATACTTTTCTCCTTGGACCAAGTTCCTAAGTTCAGAGGTACAGGAGACCTTGCTTGCTGAATTCTGAGGCAGAGAAGGCATGGAGCCTGATCTGTGTCTGCTGAATTGAGTCAGTTTTCATATTCAACAACAGTCCCACATTTTGTTTTGCCCTTTACTACAAACATGGAGGTAAAAGGTGGCTTTGTTTTTTTTTTTTGTTGGGCTTGACCTATCCTACAGATCTCAGCTCTGTTTGAGCCTTAGCTTTTCTCATACCATTTCTGCATATCTGGGCAATGTTTCTAAATTTTTGCTTTGTATCCTTTTTCTGCTTCCACTATCCATATGCTGCCTTTTTGTGTTGGAGCTCTGTCATGACTTTCCCAGGGTACAAGCCTATCTCCTGAGACTTCTACTTTTCCACAAAAGCATGCATTCCTGTGGACAGACTTCTCCATCTTGGAAGCCCGTTTCTTGGCATTTTCCTGTTTGGTTGGATTTGTCCTACTTTGGAGATAGAATGATTAGATTTAGTAGCTCTAAAGGGTTAAATGCTGAGACCTCTGGTCTTTTTTTGCTTTGACAGTCAGTTTTAATATAACCATATAGATTGCTAGGCTCTGATCAGGGTTTGTTAATTATTATGGGGGTTGCAAAAACCTCTTCTGAGTTCTGTACTGATTGAACGTGCACACAAAGTCAATTCATCTATGATAGGGCAGGTTCCCCCATTTAAAAATTCCAGAAGATTTAATTTATATTTTGTGGGTTTACTTTTTCCCCTCATTATTTTACTTACTTTTTAAGGTGACTACTCTGTGAATGAGTGGTATAAACTATGTAGGGACAAACAAGCAAACAAGCAGAGAGTCCTTATCCTCCTGAGGAAAAGAAAGTAAGCAAGCATTTAAAGAAAAAAAAAATCTTCCCTCTTTTCTAATCAAATTTGCTGATGGTACCCCTATTAAGAGATAAACACATTAACTAAAAGCACCTGACTTAGGATATAGTAGAAAGCTGAAGAAGCACCCTGACATAGGTACTATTAGTAAGACATTCAAAATATGAAAGAGCTCTTCCAGATGGATTGTTCTTATTTGAGGGTTAAGATTAATAGGAACTATGGAGTCCTGAATTTAATCAGTTTTGTTTAAGGAATAAATGTTTTGCCTGTATATCCTTTCTAATTCAAGTCTCTTTTATTGCTGCTCATTCCTATGACAAATAATAAAATAAATATTAATTTAAAATATTTTGCACATATAGAAAATGCCTTTAATCTAAGCACACTGTCTTTCTTCTCATCTCTCTCTTGTTCTTTCTTTCTGATGTCTCTACCTGCCTAATATATCACAGAAAAAGACACTATCACTGTGTCAAGGCCACACTTTAAAAGGAAATACTCATTTGCAGAAGTTGCAGTCTCCATTCCTTTTTTGAATCACTGCTGTCTAATAGCGTATGTCTCACTTCCACGGCTTGCAAAGTCCCAGAGGATGCCACATCAGCCTTCACACTGAACAAAAATTACTGTGTATTTCACTTTGTTTCCATACCTGACAGCTGTAATTGCTTTAAATGCTCAAAATGCTTATGAAATAATTGGAGGATAACATGTGATAAGGGTGTCTTTCAGTGGATGGTGTTATCTCTCCTTTTATTTTTTGTCACACCTGTGAATCAGAATTTAACAGTTTCATCCCATGCTTTTAGAGTTATTTCTGAAGTACTGTATATACATCTGTGTGGTATACTGGGAATGGTGGCCAAAGAGGATACATTCTGGGTCTTTTCATAACTATCTCTTTCTTACTTCTTGTAGCCATCCTGAAATTATAATGGGGCATGTTGGTAATGTACTGGTTTAATTAGTATGGGTGAATGAAATTATGAGACAAACTGACAAAATTATTCAGATGTTTTGACAAAACTGATGTTGTTCTGTCAATCTGTCAGTTTAAAGATACTTTACACTCTTTGGAGTTTGATGCATGTTGGACCAGCATGGAGTTATTTCTAAGAGAGAAAAGATATTTCTCTTGACTTTTCCTTGAAACATTTTAGATGCCTAATAAAATACAATTAATAAATGTTTTGCACGTGCAAGTTCATCTTTTACTTCTCTTACTTTCAGTTATTGCAGGCAACCACCTCCTTTGTCTGCTCTTACACATGATTGACCTCTAATTTTTAATGCCTTGCAGAGACACTATCAGTAAAAATAATATTTAGAACAGTAATTGTACATGATATCCATGGGTAAAAAGCAAAAAGGGAGAGGTTTGGTTAATTAAATATATTACCAAGGCTAAAATCTCCTTTGGCCAGTATCAAATGCAAGAAAAGATGTCTATACCTCAACCCAGGTTTTTCTTTGCTGTGCCTTGCTTTCCATGGAAGAGATCAGAAAACAACACCCACAGATAATCCTAACGACCCTCAGGAAAATATACTTTTGCTCACTTTCGCTTTTAACATTTAGACTAAACTACAAGATTGGTAAATTTTAGCTCTGCTTTTCATGGTTTCTGATACCCACTGCATCTGAAATTTGATGGTATTTTAATAGCAGACATAATGTAACCTACTATGTAGCTGAGTGAGTTCTAAACACATTTTTGCTCTTTCTATTACTTGAATATGTTTAGGTGATGAGTTCTTTCTGTGAAGTGATTGCTGTGTTCAGAACTCAACACAATGGGGCCAATTAGGAATTATGTAAATATGTATGTATAAATATATATAAATGAAATAGATATAATCAATCTCAACTGTTAAACCTAATCAAAATGCTCCAGATTTCCTTTAGAATAGCATCTCCTACTTTGTAAATAGTGTGAATTTCACTGCAGCACTGCATGTCCTGAAGTAAGCCCACAATTGCTTGGTAGCAATGCCAAGGAGAGATGGTGGCAGTCTTCTTGGGCACTTTGATAGACCTGTGATGCTTCTTCCAAGCATCTATGTAATTTTCCAGACCGTGGTTAGGGGTCAGAAACAGGCCTGGTGAGGGGAACCAGGGTCAGAGACAGATCCTGAAGCCATTTTACTGAAAGGAAAAAAAAGATTCTAATTACACTTCTTACACTTGCCCTTGCCTTTCTCCCCCATCTTGGCTTTCAGATTTTTTAACTGCAATATTCTCCTGATCTTTCCCTGAAATGATGCATAATATCAGACCATGCATAGCACCATATATATAGTATATTTAGTTGTATGTGCTTTCTTATACATAATGTAAGTCAGCTTGCCAAAAAGCACTTGCAGTGTCTGGATCCCAACTGCTGTCTTGCATTCATTGTTTATTCTCTGATGCAAGATCTCAGTTTTAGGTGTGTTGCAGGATCACAGGATGTTAGGTGTTGGAAGGCACCTCCAGAGATCATCAAGTCCAACCCCCCTGCCAGAGCAGGACCATAAAATCTAGTGCAGGTCACACAGGAATGCATCCAGATGGGTCTTGGAAGTCACAAGAGACTCCACAACCCCTCTAGGCAGCCTGTTTTAGTGTTCTGTGACACTACAGTAAAGGAGTTCCTCCTCACATTAAGGTGGAGCCTCCTGTGGTGTAGTTTATATCCATTACCCCTTGTCCTATCACAGGGTGCATCTGAGAAGAGCCTGTCCTTTCACTCTTGACACCCAGCCCTCCGATATTTATAAACATTTATCGCATCTCATCTCAATCTTCTCCTGACTAAAAAGCCCCAGGCCTCTCAGCCTCTCCTTGTAGGGTAGTGCTCAGTCTCTTAATCATCCTTGTAGCCCTCTGTTGGACTCTCTCGAGTCAATCTCTGTCCCCCTTGAGCTGGGGAGCCCAGAACTGGACACAAAAGTCCCGGTGAGGTCTCACTAGGGCAGAGTAGTGCAGGAGGAGAACCTCCCTCAATCTGCTGGGCACACTCCTCTTAATGCATCCCTGGTTACCATTGGCCCTCTTGGCCACAAGGGCACATTACTGTCCCATGGATAACTTCTTATCCACCATCACTTCCAGGTCCCTCCCCACAGGGCTGCTCTCCAGCAGATCACCTCCTAACCTGCGCTAGTGCAGTTTGTTATTCCTTCCCAGGTGCAGGACTCTGCGCTTATCCTTGTTGAACCTCATTTGGTTCCTTTTTGCCCAGCTCTCAGTCTGTCCAAGTCTCGCTGAATGGCTGCACAGCCTTCAGCTGTATCAGCCAAGCCTCCCAGTTTGGTATCATCAGCAAACTTGCTGAGCAGACATTCTGTCCCCTCAACAATGTCATTGATGAAGGAAGATGTTGAACAGAACTGGACCCAGAACTGATCCCTAGGGTATTCACCTAGCAAACAGGTCTCCATCTGGACTTGGCACCATCAACCACCACTCTCTGGACTTTATTGCCCTTTTTTTTTCTTTTCCTTCAACATCATCTTTGTCCTTCTAGCTGAATTTTGCTCTAGGAAAAGATGATGAAACTTGAGTGTATCTTGTTTATGCATCTAGTGATGCATTTATCACTTTTCACCTCTGCTGCACTTAGCATTAGCTGATCACTTGAGACAGCAAAGCACTTGCTCCCTTTTGCAGGAGAGAAACTACATAGTGTCATTTGTATTCACCTTGGGCAGATCTTAGCTTCTGTTCATTTCATCAAAGAACTATTTATGAGGCTGTAAAAAAGATGAGTTTCTCCAAATAGTCTCCAAATTAAACTTTTTAAAGTTTAATGTTGGCACACAAGAATAATTACAGTTATAAACCATTAAACATTTAGAGGAAATTTATAGTATTGGAGGAGAAAATTTACGTCTGTGGTCAAACTCAATAAATTTCCTCTGAAAAGCATTTCCACAGAAACATTTCTTTCTGAGAATTAAAAAATGTAGTGCTTTGTTAGCATTACCAAAAATGCACAGGTGATATCTGTAGGCATTATTTAGACAGGAAGATTCATAACCTTATAGGATACTCTTAATTAACTCTGCAGAAGTGTGAGCACATTGACTTACACATACATAGCCAAAATATGTTTATTTTTATTTGTTTGGGGTTTTTTTGTGGTTTTTTGTTGTGGTGTTTTTTTTTTTACATCAGCAAGTATAGGGATCTGAGTTCACTTATTATATCAAGCTACATATGGGATCTGAGGAAGATTCCAAGAATTATATTGTTGCTATTATCATATTTCTACATGGCAGCTAATTTCTGTGAAGCTTAGTCAGTCCTTTAGTCAGTCCCTAGAAAGTCCCTATTTTTCTCTGCTACCACATCTGTGATTTGATGCTACATAAAATGATCTCACTTTGATCCTCCAAATATTTCCACTTAAATGTATGGGAATTTCTTTCTGGTCTAGTCCTCATGTTGCCTAATAAACCTCTGTTTTCTATAAGCATCCTCAAAATTAGTTTATTTTAGGAAGAATACAAAGCCTATAGAAAGAATAAAGAGGTTTCCGTTAATTTCTCCAGGCTTTAATTCTTTTGTATCTTTCTTTTCAGACAAAATAGGGATGAAACATTATTTTTTTGCAATTTTTTTTTTTTTGTTTAAAGAGTAGCAGAAGCATTTCAAATTCCTTAGTTACCTTTTAATTCCATTCAGTTATTGCAATTCATTAAGTGTAGCAAGCAATCATATACTGCTATTAACAATTGTTTAATGTAAAGGAAACAGGAAAACACACCAATATAATGGAAATATTTAACTAAGAACATAAATTAGATTGCATACATTTTGGATAAGTGCTTCTACACTTCATGATTATGAGTTTGCACAGAACAATAGGGCATTCTCATGGTCTTAGATTGTACTACAGTAAAAGCAATTATGTGATGGTGTTTTGCAATAATTACAGAAATAAAAATAATTATTGTCTTTCTTGGGCAGACTTTATGTTAAACTTGGTTGCATTATGAAAGGCAAAACTGTAACCAAAACATCAATTTGACTTTAAGAGTACAGTGTCATCTTCTGGACTCCTCTCGTACTTAAGGCCCTGGGATTATTAAAATCTTGCTGACAAAAGATGCTGGTTTAGACAGTAGTTGATAGTCTTTAAATGTGTGAATTAGAAATAAGGAGATAAATTTAAATGGAGAATCAGCATCTTAATTGCCTCCTCTAGGTTGAGAGGCCCTTTCTTTAAGGGAAACAGTCTCCTTTCTACAGCATTCCTGCTAAGACACTTCAGCTGTCATAGATCTCAACCTTAGATGTCAAAAGAATTTAATTGCAGAAAACAAGAAGGTATTCTGCAAATTGTAGGGCCTTATGTGAGCTAGCAGCCAAATGGAGTGATTGTAATGCCCCAAAGAAGTGCTAGGATATGCACATACAAGACCACAACTCACAAAAGGGAGTGTATGATCTGGCAGACTGTTCCATCAATTGTTTTTATCCTTCTGTCTTGCTTGCCCTTATCACTTTCTTACATTTCATATCTTTGTAAATTTGCCAGATGTTTCTTTATTAAATGTAATCTTTTAATTTTAAAAAAGTGCAAAATACTTCAAAATTACTTTTTTGCTCGTGTGGTGATTTTGAGCAAGGATGTAGGAGAAGGTGACTTGTCTCACACAATTTATTCATCTACTCCAGCTGACATAGCAAATGAATCAGAAATTGCTGCCTGGCAGCAAGTATAAGTGTTCAGATTGATCAAAAGGTCTGGACAGGTGAAATCAAGTAATTCCAGCAACCTATTGATAGTTATTGACCGTAGCCAGGACTGCAGGCTTCTTTTGTATGCGATTCTGGTTGTACTTCACAAACGTGGTCCAGACCAGATAGGTCAGGTAAATACTATTAGAACAGAGATATTTTATATAATGGGAATTTGGTTCTCACTATGTTTGATTTCCCCACCAAGGTAAGCAAGAACTCAATAACAGTGATAGTTCCTACTGAGTGTCAGGAAGAAGGCTGAGCTGTATACCCCCAGATCTGCAGGAATACATGTTAAGCATACTGCTGATGTATCCTTTGTAGAAGATGGAGAAAAAAAAAAGACAGAGAAAAAAGCCCAGTGAAAACAATGAGGGAAAGACTTTCAAACATCTTCAGAAGTTTAGGCTCAGATTCTGAAAAGGAAAAAAAAAAATGCAGGGGAAGAGGGAAAGATTGAAAAAGATAATTTAACTGGTTTTGATACATTTAATGCTCACTCTTGTAAGGTCTGAATCAACAAGATTTATTCAGTAATACCAGGCTAAAGAATGTGGTGATGGATGACAGATTATTATAATTTCTGTTCTGGAAAGCCATTATAAGGTTGAAATGCTTTCAGAGGTGTCACAGCTGCAACTGATGCCATGATCTCTGAGCAATGATCATAATAATTTGTGAATGTATATTGATGACTGTATTACTAATGTGCAGTTTTGAAACCAAGATGTAAGGCAGCTGCTCATTTGTGGCTTGAGAATGTCCAGTCTGTTGAAAACTATGTTTGTTCCTATCTGTGAGGGCAGCTGCCAGAGGCTGTTTCAGACTGATAAAATTATAAGTAAAATAAGTATCTATTTAAGAAGTACTACTCTACTAATTCCACCTTCCTACAATGAAAACCAAGCCATTTAGTAGTGAAAAATGAGGTTTCCCTTTCTTTGTGCATTAGATATATGAAACTGCTGACTGACTGATCTATGCTAAAGGTAGTAATTATGGCTTTTATCTTTATGTGGCAGGAAATCTATACCTGATAAAAGTAAGATATCTACTATCATTGTTTTGATATATAGCTAGCAGCAAAGTGTAGCAAACTCAATTTCTTTCTTCTTGCTTATTTATCCTAGAGGTAGTTAAAGACTTTGTCACATGAGGAGGAATTGGTTCTTTGTTTCCTTATTTATGCACGACATAATTTCTTCTTCTCTTAAAAATAAAATCATGTCTGGTTGACCCCCTTGATAATAATCAAGATGGGGGTGGTGGGGGGGGGAGGGTTGGCGGGGCTACAGATCTGCTTTAAGTACTTTTTAATTACTTTCCTGTTCAGCTTCTAAATTATTTTTCTAATTAAACAAACAAGCAAACACCACCACCCACACACACCCCACACACCCCCAAAACAACAAAAAACACACAAAATTACACCAAATAGCAAAACAAACCAAAGTGAAAAACAACAAAACAAAACGAACAAACAAAACACAAAACCCCCACCACAAACCATAAAACAAACAGAAAAAACACCACCACCATCATCACCAAAACCAAACAACCAAACAAAAAACACACCAAAAAAAGCAGGGATATTATTCCTGGAATTACGTGAAGGGGTTTGGTTGGCATATTCTTATGTTTTCTTCTATTAGGTAAGTTCTTGGGGTGTTTTTCCCTCTTTCCTGTAGGTGAAATGCTGGGTTAGGGAAACCTGCCAAGGGACAACAAGCCTTTAAACCTTTCTAGCCTGCTACTGTCTTGCTTTTCAATAACAACTGTTACTGCATGAATCATCACCTTCTTCAAAGATGATTGATGCTCAAAGTTCTTTAAACTTCAGGTAGGCAGTCTATCGGCTGCACACTAGGACACAGTATAGTGAAAGGATGTTGATAGAATGGTTGGTTGTTGGGCCTCACGCTATGCTTTGGTTGTTTCTTACCAGAAACATACCAGCAAGGAAATATTGACCTATCATTGCAATACAGCTAGTTATTGGAAGTCTGGGGATTTGTCAGGCTTTCAGCTACGATTTAATTTATAATGGCATAGATGTCAAGCATTTATAAGTTAATGCTCTTAAGAGATAGGGGAAAGCAAAAATTATAGAATAGAATAGAATAAACCAGGTTGGAAGGGACCTTCAAGATCATCGCGTCCAACCTATCACCCAACACCACCTAATCAACTAACCCATGTAACCAAGCACCCTGTCAAGTCTCCTCCCGAACACCTCCAGTGACGGCGACTCCACCACCTCCCCGGGCAGTCCATTGCAATGGGCAATCACTCACTGTGTAAAACTTCCTCCTGACCTCCAGCCTGAACTTCCCCTGGCGCAGCCTGAGACTGTGTCCTCTTGTTCTGGTGCTGGCTGCCTGGAGAAGAGACCAACCTCTGCCTGTTTACAACCCCCCTTCAGGTAGTTGTAGAGAGATTAGGATCATATATAAAGACATAGGAACTAACATAAAGAACTGCTCCTGACTAGGTTAGGAAATATATCTGATTCAGGCTGAAGGACTGCAACAATTATATGTTTCAGACTTTATCTGTATGTTAACACAACAGCAGGTACTCCTGTGACCAAATCTGGAGTGTTGGCAGACTATGTTAGGACAATGGATTTCATCCCAAGAGATCTCCAGACTTCAAAAATGCAAATATTTTGCTCTTACTTTCCCACATCCTTTAAAGGGAATTGCAGAAGAACATGTCTAACTTAAAGGAATGTCTGTGAGCAATCCTTATGCACACTGTTATGTATAGTAAAATCCTTCAATAAAGCTTAGTATGTTCACCAGTGTTCAGGCACAACGTCACAGGAGAATATAAATGGAAGAGAAATACACTACCTTTCCCCCCCGATTGTCTCCTTACCAGATTCAAAGCTTGACTAAATTTCAAGGGGAAAGAAAGAAGCATAGAATTCTTTCAATTAGAAATGACCTCTAAGATCATTGACTACAACTATAGAGCTAAAACCACCATGGCCATTAAATCATGTCCTAAAAGTGCCATGTCTACATGGCACTCCCTCCACCCTCTGCAGAATATTCAAAGTGAGGTTTGACAGGACTCTGGGCAACTTGATCTAGTTGAGGATGCCACTGCTTAATCAGTCTTCACCTACACTCAGTTATTCGAGTTTGAAAGTCTGACCTGGTCCCTCAAAACATTTAGGAATCAGGTCCACAAGGAGGTGCTGGTAAAGAGGAGGCTTCAGATAGTACATAGGCAGGAAGTTGTGATGTTCATATGCAGTTAAGTGGAGAAAATAATACAGTGGTTCACCTACTCATGAAGGGAAATAAATGTCGGTGGTTTTACAACACTGATGTCAATTAAGCATCACCTGACAGTTAAAAGAGCATTTATTGAGACTTAATAGGAAAGATTATGTGTAATCTTTAACAGAAAAGATGATGTGTAATCCAGTTAAAATTATGGGACACAAATATAATTAGATTTTCCACACATAAAAATTGTAACGAATATTTAGGCTCTTAATTGGATTTTAAAAAGCCAGCAATATCAAGTTAATAATTTTGACAACTAATAGAGTATCTAACTAAATGTCAGTATTTTTATTAACTGATATTTAATTTTCTGTAGACTGTCTTGGCAAATGTTAATTAAATGCCAGAAAATTCCTTACAAATTTTAACATATTAATAATGTTAAATTATGCCTTTATTGCTTACATAAATGTAAGTTAATTATACTGCTACAGACTTACTCTCTACCCTTTACACAGAACTCAGGAGGATAAGGTGTCTTATGGGTCAATAAACTCACCTGCATCTATGCAAATGGGAAGTGAATGCTGATCCTGTGAAATCACATTCTTCCTATGGTATAGCATGTATTAACTTCTACGCAACTTCTAGTTCCAGCCAAAGAAATTTAACCAGGTGACATATATATTTTTTTCCTGTTTCTAGGCTATATATAGTGAAAGCTCATTAATTAGGACTGCTGGTAGACTGGGATTAAGAAAAAAAAACCAAACATAAAGAAGTTAGATTCTTGATAATCAAAGCCTTGCAGGTTTTGATGGCTAAATATTGCCATGAACTTTTGTTATTACTTGTAACAAGTCATTCAGAACAAGAGAACTCAGGTCAGCATGACCAAATGTTTTTTTTTCTTTTATCATCATACTGCATATATTTACTATGCAGAAAGTTAGTGGATATTTCTGCCTCAGCTCACATGGTTCCAAACTTCTGATAAAACAAGTTATTCCTCATGAGTAAGACTATTCAAAACCACAAATGAATCACGAACTTTTCCCCCTAAAGGGCAGATATTTTTAAGATCCTTATTTAAATACACCCCCCCATACACACATCTAAGAGAGATGCTTTTCAGAGGAATGATTTCCTGTATTGAGTGTGAGTGTACTTGCATTGTCTTTCCAGTTTTTGGAGATGGATATTGGTTTTTCTAACATATGTTAAGATTCTATGACCAAATCCTGGTTGTTCGCATTTTGGCCAATGGGCCAAGTTTTCACAGAATACTTGTATGCACACCAGAAAGTCTACAGAAAAAAGTAGGTAGTGGTATTCTAGGTACTCTGGATGTTTGTGGAGCTCTGTGTGTATATATATCTGAAAATACTGACAGAAATTTTGTCAGCTGGGTGAAAACTTTGCTATCTTGTTTGGGAAACAGAACTTTTAAATATTTTTACACAAGGAATAGTGTTTGTATTAAAAGTAGTAGGCTGCCAGACAAGACACTTGGGTGGGGCCATTTTAATCCATGCCCTGTCCCATCCCAATACAGCTCCTTACACACGTTGTATTTTTTTCCCCTAACAGATGACTTGCCCTTTGATTTCTGGCTCAAAAAAGTTTCTTTCACTGAGTAAAAATTAATGATAAATTAATCTTTACACAGTATTTTTCTGACATCTGTGCAATAGTAATTACATTGCTGTTGATTAGGTTTAGAAGGTTTTAGTAGACCAGGCTTCTGTTTCCTCCTTTTATCAAGATGGCAGTTTGGAATTCAAGTTTGAGTTCTAGCAGGTAAGACACAGTACAAAGTTGAAGATAATTTCTCCCTAGGCATATGGATGCAGCTAAAAGTCTTTTCAAAAGCCAAATGCAGTTCCACAGTAAACTGAAGGCATGGTTTTCACTGTACCTAACAAGTGGAAATTCTCAGGATTAAAACTGGGTTGTATGATCAACTGTAAAATTTTGAAGGCGAACCTGAAATCAGAGAAGCTTACAGGAATGTGTAAGGTCTCATTCGATGAGTTGATAGTGGATTTTGTTTAGCACATACGCTTTTCGTTGAGTAAGCATTTTGCAGCTGCAGAGGATGATGTGCACGCAAACAACTTCCCACTGCAATTCCTAAATAGTTCCCTCCTGCAGCCTCATAAAACCCCTTTTCCTTTGTCCATCCCACATGACTCAAGCTTCTACCTGCTGCAGGTAAGACAGCACAGCCATTCAGGTGTACTTGTCTTCTGCAGCTTCTTTTCTGTCATATACTGCTGTTAGTGAGGAACTTAGTTTCAAGCTGTTTTCTGATGTTTTTTTTCTGTGCATCCAGGTGACCTATTAAACTTGGCTCTTGGCATGGATTTATGGTCATGTTATTTAACCTCTTTTTAACTCATCTATGCTGTAGTTCAGAGCATGATGACTCATCAGGATCTGTAAGATTTTTGGTGGGTACGTCTTTAAGAGCAAGGGCAGTGACAATACAGCTCACTAAAACTACACACAATCAAAATGCACAACACATTGATGGGGGGACATTGCCAGCACGTGTGAATTGTCACAGCATTGATAATTTAAGCACAGTAACCTTGATTTCCAGCAGTATGAGTATTTTCAACATCCAGATATTGTTTTCTTTCTCAGGTAAAGCAATATGTGAATGTGTGTGCACTAGATGTGATCTCAGAGGGTATAAAGATGCTTGGCTTTTTCTGGATGAGAGACTAGCAGTGATTCAGACAGGCAAGTTCGTGGACTACTAAACTGATACCAGCTACAGTGGCTTGTCAAAACTAATGATTGTTGTTGTTCCTGTTGTCTAGGGTCAGGGAAATAAAGCAAATTAATCTCAAAATTAGATTTAGTCTTATTTTTTCCTTATATCTTTGAACAGAGAACTAAAACAAAAAAAAAAAAAAAGAAACAAAACCAACCAACCAACAAACCACCACCACCAACAACAAAAAAAGAAGGAAAATAATAACCCCACTCTTCACTTTTTTTTTTTTTTTCCCTTTTTTTCCCCCAGATATGAAAACTTAAACTTTTTGAAATTTCAAATCAATAGAATCAGGGGATCTCTAGCTTTGGCACTTTGGCCCTTTACAGATTTTGGTGTTTAAACATTAAGGATGATAAGGTCAAACCAAACTAAGTCAAATAGTTTTTGCTTGGTTTACCTGTAATAAAATTCCACAACATTTATAACAACAACAAGAAAAAGTCATTGGTGATCTCTTATTACCAAAATAAACTTCACCCAAACATACCTTTTGTTTTAACCAGCTCTGTTTTCTGCAACAGCTGCATGTTCAGGTAGCTCTTCTGAAGATATGTTGAAGGCAAAATATTTTAACAGCTTATAGGGGATATTTAATTACAATAAATCGATGGCACAAGCAACATAATTTTTCATAATCCCCTTAATCTAAGTGGAGCTTTCAAAAATTAGAGTTGATGAAATCTGTTCTGATGTTTCCCTGTGGTATCTTGATTTTATATTGATTTAATTGATGAAGGTGACTTAATATTTGTGATACGGTTTCATGCATGATAAAACATTTAACCTGTAAGGTTTGTTTAGAATTCCTGTGTTCAATATTTTCATGGGACTTTGTGCTCTTCCCGTTAGATTTTGTTCAGTCTCAAACTGAAGCGTTTGAGTTCATCAGCTTTCTTACGTTCCAGATTATGATAATTGACACTGTTCCTTTGTTTGTGTAGTTTGCTCTACCATTTAATAGATTATGTTTTTCTAAATATCAGCCTCTCTTCTAGAAGTAATACACCCCAAACTCATTTTATGAGAAAATTAAAGGGCAGTGTTGTGGATGGCTTGTGAATGATTTTTCTCAATTTTATATTTAGATTAAAATATACAACTAATTTTCATTGGGATGTTTCCTGATTTCACACTATGTATTGAATATGTTGTCATATTCAAGTGTTTTCGTACCTCATTTTGTTAATTAAGAATGAGTGAAAAACTCAGAGAGCTCAGTCATGGTGTACAGTATTGGAATTAAAGCACGCTCAAGTGCTTACTTTCTGAGAATAATAAATGTTTTGCACTTCCTATTAGAAATACTTCTGTGCACTTTCACAGACATGAGACTTTTACATTAATTACACTGATCGAAAGTGCAAATGGAGAGGCGAACATAATGAAGTTCAGCAAAGGGAAAGGTAGAGTGCTGCAGCTGGGAAAGAATAACCCATGCACCACTACAGGTTAGTAGCAGCTGGGAAGCAGTTCTGTGAAGAAGAACCTGGGAGCAATGTTGGGAAAGTTCACCTCGTGGCCAAGAAGGCCAGAGATATCCTGAGCTGCATTAAGGAGACGGTGTCCAGGAGGTTGAGGGAGGTTCTCCTCCCACTTTTCTCTAGCTAAGACACATAGAATCATAGAATTGTTTTAGTTGGAAAAGATTGCGGAGTCCAACCTTAAACCTCAGACCACCATGGCCATTAAACTATGTCCCAGGCTGCCATGTCCACCTGCTTCTTGAAGATGATTAAGTTGCTGGCAGATCTAATGAAGAAAGACTGAGAGACCTTGGGCTGTTTAGTCCAGAGCAGACTGAAAAGGAATCTTGTCACTGCTTGCAACTATCTAAAGAGCACTTGAGAAGAGAATGGGGCCAGATTATTTTCTTTTCACTGGAGCAGCAGGCCAAGGGTCAGGGGGCATGAAATAGAATGCAAGAAATTCCAGCTAAGCACAAAGCAAAACTTCTTCACTTGGAGGGTGATAGAGCACTGGCACAGGTTGCTCAGAGAGCTTGTGGAGTCTCCTTATTTGAAGACTTCCCAAACCCACCTGGATGTGTTCCTGTGCAGCTTGATCAAGGCAGACCTGCTTAAGCAGGGGAGGTGGCCTGGAAGATCATAATTTGGCTTTGCATTTCCTACCACATTCTGATTCTGAGATTCTGTGATTCTGTGACTTTGTGAAAAGAAATTTGTACACATACATTCCTGTAAACAGATGTTGATGTGAACAAACACACTTTTGCTTGCTATAAATCTTTAGCTCAACTGTGACTATCACAGGTTAGAATGGAATGGAATGGAATGGAATGGAATGGAATGGAATGGAATGGAATGGAATGGAATGGAATGGAATAGAATAGAACAGAATAGAATAGAATAGAATAGAATAGAATAGAATAGAATAGAATAGAATAGAATAGAATAGACCAGGTTGGAAGAGACCTTCAAGATCATCGCGTCCAACCTATCATCCAACACCACCTAATCAACTAACCCATGCAACCAAGGACCCTGTCAAGTCTCCTCCTGAATACCTCCAGTGATGGCGATTCCACCACCTCCCTGGGCAGTCCATTCCAATGGGCAGTCACTCTCTCTGTGTAAAACTTCCTCCTGACCTCCAGCCTGAACCTCCCCTGGGGCAGCCTGAGACTGTGTCCTCTTGTTCTGGTACTGGCTGCCTGGAGATGAGACCGACCTCTGCCTGTCTACAACCCCCCTTCAGGTAGTTGTAGACAGCAATAAGGTCACCCCTGAGTCTCCTCTTCTCCAGGCTAAGCAGCCCCAGCTCCCTCAGTCTCTCCTCATAGGGCTTGTGTTCCAAGCCCCTCACCAACTTTGTTGCCCTTCTCTGGACATCCTCCAGCAAGTCAACACCCTTCCTAAACTGAGAAGCCCAGAACTGGACACCATACTCGAGGTTGTACAACTTTAAACTGCCTGAGAGTACTGCGGGTTTCTATACTGTTATATGAAGATGCATGTGATAGCCCTTTACTTAATTAGACAGTGTTAAGATACTGTCTTATATCTGTGTATTTCTGATGATTGTCATGTTTAAGAAACATTTAAAAAATCAAACTAAAACATGCTATAGCAATACATTCTTAGGGACATACTTTGAATAAGATTGGAATTGTGAGATAGTTACTGCAATGCTTCAGGACAAGATTTCAAATTAAATATTTGTTTAAAAACCAGAGTACTGAATTTTTCATGTTTTATTCAAATTGATGTCTCCTTCAGGAAATCTGAGTATAGCAGTTTTATTCTCAGGTCAGCTAGTTCCAGCAATGCAAAATCTTATATATTGAGTTTCCTTACCTCCGACCTTCAGATGATTTCTAGCAAGAAATTATAACTTGTTCACTGTCTAGGTAAATATTGCAGAAGATAATTTTGAGAACAGGCAGGTAAACCACATAAAAAATGGATAAAATAATTAATCTTATATTTATTTTTACACTAAAAGTTTTAATACATATGCAGTTTTAAGCTGAGCACAAATCAGTTCTGAATAGTAAAACTACCTTTAGCTTTCCTGAAGTGCATAAATCTATATTTGGTTTTCACTCTAATGTCTCTCACATGTTTTTAAAAGCATGAATCCTTGTACTGGGATTTTTTTTTTTCCCCTAATCATAGGAGTAATCTTAATAAAAATAAAAAACACAACTGTTTTATTTTGTGAGAAGTTTTCTAAACACTGCTACCATTGGATTGACATTGTTTTTTTCTAGTACATATACTCATCTTACAAACTCCCAAACTGGGAAGACTTTCAATGTAATTCAAGAGTCTTCTGTGTCAATGTTCATAGCCAGTAGTATGGCTGTGTTTTGAAACATATGTTTTTGATTACAGCGAAAAAAACCCAAACTGAATCAACAAGACCCTTTGTGTATATACATTTAGATCTTATCTGTTCAAATGTTTATGTCAGGCATACTGCTATGCTTATGAAAGAACAAATAAGCCTGATTTGTAACACTTGGTATGTTCTGCTATGTGAAGAAATTATTTTATTTCATATGGTGGCAGCATCAGTGAATTTATTATAAGAACCATGTCTTTCTCCCTGCTTACCAGTCAATTAGGTGTTAATGAATATTTAATTCGGTCTTGATTTTTAAGAAGAAAACTTAGTGCAGTAAATCTAGTGATTAAGTATGTAATGGATAACTACAAATTGCCATGCTCAGCAGCAGAGGTACAGGTTTTCTCTGCTGTGATGCTACAGAAGTTATTTTGTTAACACTACAAACATTAAGGACTGTCTGGTGCACTCCTGATGGTTTTATTGACACAAACACTCCATACAAACCAGTTCTGAGACAGTGAAGTGGTAACTCCTCCACTAATCTTAAACGACTGAGGCAATAGGACCAGCACCACTGACAAATGATTTTTTTTTGCCTTGCAAGGATTATTTTTAATGCTGGGTAAATAAGAAAACACATGACCCCAGAATTACAAGCTTAGGTTTTTTTTAGAGATACTTATTTACAGTTTTGCACCAGATGTGAGATTTAAACTGAGGAAAGAATACTTCAGTTTTGCTATAACTCCATTTAAACAAAAGCAGTTCAGTGACAGGTCATAGTTATCGAGGATATCATGCAAGAAGACAAAGAAAATATCTAAGAATAGCAGTTCAAAGCAAGAATTATTTAAGTTACACAAAAATCAAAGCATTTTAAAAGTTATGCTGAGTAGGTCCATGTAATGTGGATGACTATGAGGCAAAAGGAAGTATGAGTAAAGGTTTTACAAAACTGTAAAATCAAATAAATAAATATTAAAGTAAATAAGTAAAATTACCAAAAACCCTGCCATTTCCATTACAGTAATAAAGGTCTGATGCCAAAAAATTAGAAATGAGGAAAGAGAAGGTGTTGCTGACCATAGTAATGTTTATTCTGTTGGTCTTCTGAAACTCATTTCTTTATGTTAGAACAACTAGGGCAAAATATGAGCATAAATATGTTTAATAAAAAAGACTGAACATTTTATGAAGAGCAGAGGAATGAATGCATATTTTCTTCTTGCAGACTTACTTCAACTCATTGTCTACATGATGTGATCAACAGAGAAACATCACTTTATAGTTGTGAGCTCTGGATCATAACCTAGGTGAAATAGACTATTAAATACAGTAAAAGAGTATTATACTGCTTATATAATGGTCCAGAGTTGTTTTATAATGACTCATTTAGACTGCAGGAAGAGTGGGTTACAAAATATGAAATGCATGTTGATCTTGCAGAATGTATGTGAGTAAATTACCTTACACACCCTGCCTTTTTCTCAGCCTGAATCAGGATGAGCCAAAGATTATCCCATTTTAGAAAATAAGATATTCAGAGCTGTTCATGTAAATAGAGATTTACTGAAGCATTGGCAATATCTGCATCTGCTCCTACCCTTGAAATGGAAATCATTTCACACTCATTGCCCTCTTTGATTGGGATGAGCTGAACTTGTTCGCTAAACCATCATGATACTGCCTGAATTATAACAACCCACTGGTCAGGCTTTATTGCATGTCTTCATGCTATAAACAAAATTCACAGGGCACTCTTTTACTTCTCATTTCCACTCTGTTTTGTCTGTGGTTCAATTTAATTCCCCTTCACCTCACGTTTTGAGTGAAGGCGTGGATGTCCTCTTTACTATTTATTTAGTCTTCCTCATATTTAGTCTTGCTCAATATACAGTGAAAATGCCATTTATCTTCTGATGTACTTTGGGTATTATGGTTGCTAGCTCTCAGAAACTGGGATCTTCAGTTGCCTGTAGCATTTGCTACAAACACAAAGAGTTTAAACAGGTGTGGATATTATATAGACTTAGCCTAAATGCGAAAGCATTATCAGAGTTAGGTACAGGACTTATGCTGATCTATATAAATAACTGAAAGCTATTGCAACTATAAAATGCATACAAAGACAAATACCTACAAGAATGAAAGGCATAGTTCTCCATTTTCCCAGGAACCTACATGAGATTTAAAAAACAAACAAACTGGTTTTATGGTAGTTTTAATAAAATCCTGGCTCCTAAACATTTAAACATACCAGAATAGTAAAAATGTCAAACTGTGAGACCTAAGTATCTGAATTCCTATGATTAAGAAATTTTTCAAGCCATGTTTAAATCCAGAATTTCAAGGGGGGAACAAAACAAAACAAAACAACAAGAACAACAACAACAAAAAAAAACCAAACACCACACACACAACACCACAAGGAAACAAACACAAAAGAGAAAAGCTACTAAAACTCAATACTTAAGAATTTCTGATACTTCTGAAACCATACTAAATAAATACACAAAACTGAATCAGAGATTAGCAACAAAATCAATGTGCTATTTTAGCTCCTCCCCCCTACTTGAAGATAGTTTATTTATTCTTTATCCAGATTGTACTCATATGACTTTTTAAGGATGGGGAAAGTGACTAGGGCATAGTGTAAGGCTACTGTGAAATTGCCACAGAGAGACCATCATTGATTGCCATCAGCTGTAGGTGTACCTACATCCCATTGAACCTGCAACCAAGACTAGATAAGTACAGTTCACTGAGCACTGTAGCAGTACAACTTACAGGGCTACAGATTCCTAAGAGTTTGTGAAAACAAAGAGGAAGCTGTTAGCAACCTTCTTATAAAGCAAAGTTTACATTACTTTTTAAGGAGAATATAAGGAATATCAAAGGTAAGTGTGTGTGTGTGTGTGTGTGTGTGTGTGTGTGTGTTCAAACACAACTCTGGCATCAGTACTGAAAGCAGTATTCACTTACACCATATATATGTGGAAGGTGACTCTACAAAAGTTTTTCAAGATCTAAACTTGTCATAACAATGCAAAGAAAGAAAAGTTTGTAATATCTACAGGCATATATGTATTTTATAACGATGGAGTCATTCCTCGTTTGGCTTTAGGCAAAGTCCTTTCTCTTGTACACAAACATAAATGCCCATTAAGGAAACAGACACTTTTGATTTCTATCATTCATTTACATCACCCCTTGTATATTTTATTGTAATCATAAACTCATCTTGCAAGCATACCATGAAGTTTTATTATTGTAAATACAACTCAGATGCCTCTTAATTTGCATATATGTATATATACACACACACACACATATATATATATAACAGAATAGAGAGTGTTGGGAGATAGCAGACAACTATGACTGTTGATAATGGACAATTTCTTTAAGAGTCTTAAGAGGCATTTATGAGGAAGCTTCCAATTGTATTTAATCTAGTAAAGCAAAGATTCATCAGTTTGGTAATTTCCTTTTTTTTTTTTTTTTTTTTTTTTGAAGAAAGGGTGGGTTTCACATTTTATCCCTCTTCTTTATTCACTCTTTTACAAAGAAATGCAGTACACAACTTTTAAAATCTGGAATCTTAAAGCTTATGTAAGCTGCTGTTGCATAAGCAGTCAAGCTGAAGGGAATTATGTCCAATATTGTAGTATTACATGGAACCAGTGGAAATTAATGTGAGTTATTTTGCTTTTAATTAAGCATTCCTCCAACTACAGGGATGTTACACAGAGTGACAGCACTGTTCTAGCACAGATATAAAATAAGTACTGTTGACAGGCCAGTAGTATTCTGCATAGCATGGCATCATATTCAGCAGAGAGCTCCTGGCTTGCTTCAATGTTTACAGCCAGGACTAAGAAACAGCTATTCCTCTATCCTAATGTTTTACTTCATTAGAAACAAATTGTGTGTCTAACTCAGATGTGTCCTCCCTACTTTTTTCCTGCCTGGCTGCGAAAGTAACTGCATTTCCTTTTACTGCCACAGACAGTATCTAACACATCTTTGTGTTGCATCTGGGGGTAAGGTAGATGGCTATTTTCCAGCAGTACCTGTGACCTGGACAATTCCTCTGTTTCATCAGAGATAGCTTTAAAAAGTTGTTTTAATTGTTAATATCAGACTGTCTTTCCAGAAGATTGCTGCTTTACTTCTTCTCATTGTTGTCAGATGCGCTGATATTTAGTCAGCCTTGTAAAGAACTGCTGACTTGTTGTGGTGAAGGCACCACATGCCCAGAATTAAGCTCCAAATACTGAAAACTTGTCCCAAAATGTTTGGGCAAGTTCCACATCTACCCTCCTTTCCAGAGTAGGTACTCAGCCCAGAGCTGAGGGGTACAAAGACCAGGGTGCCAGCCAGATGGCACAAACAACCCCAACCTGGTTTTCAAGGAGTAAACAACTACATGCACCCACTGCATGGGATTCTCATGCTACTGCCAAGTAGGGGCATAATTCTAGCTTCATGGTTTCTATAAGCTGGTTGTTTATAAGAGTGCCTGTTGGCCAAATTCAGCCTTGAGAAACTTACAATACCCCAACCTGTAAACAAGTCACTCTCTCTTTGCTGCCAAGCTCTTTCTTTGCTCTGTCTTTGCTATAGAGCTCATTGCCAGTAAATCTTCTCACTCCACTTGTAAGCATACTAGCAGCCTCTGCAATATGGAGAGAAGCTAGCAACCCTGAGAAATCTGCAAAGGAGGGTCCCTCGGTGGAAGCCCCATGAAGACAGCGTTGTATTGCACAACCCCACTGGTTGGAAGAGGCCGCCGTGTCTTCAAGAGGATTGGACCCCCGAGGGTAAACCTTTAGCCCAGACAGGGAAGGGACAGTCCAAATTCAGTAGTCCAAACGTCTGCTATAGCCACGAGCAGCAGATAGTGAACCACACAGCCCTGTGTGTGAGCTTGGAAATCCGGAACAGCGCCTAGCTGCATGCTTGCCTGACCCCGCTGTCTGTGGGAGTGAAGGGAGCAGCCACTTGTGCCTGCTCCGCAGCCCAGTGAATGCCAGGGTAACTCAAAGCCGGCACTATCTTGAAAGAGTCACGCCAGCTCCTTTGAGCCAAGAAAAGCACTACCTCATAACCTTAAACGGGAAAGTAGTCGCCGAGAAGAATCAGCATCACCAGCTCCTTCGATCTAAGCAAAGGGAAGCCGCAGCTTCCATGCAGCTGTGCCCCTTCCTTGGGGCCGCTCCCCCTGGCCCCGAAGCCTGTCACCACGAGATGGCTCACCCACCCCCTCCAGGAACCACCACAGCCATGCCAAGGGACCGCCAGACTCCCCGGATGGCTCACCACGCCTCGAGGGCTGACCCCGCAGGACCTCTCTCTCGGGAGCCGCAGCCATGCCATGGGACACCTGCAGCTGCCCTAAGGGAACATGCTGACCACCAGAAGTCTTGTCCCCTCCCCACCGCTGTGGGAGGGAGGAGGTTGCCCCCACCGCCGCCGTCTGGAGGGAGCCCCCACGTGGGCCTGTCCGCAGCTCGGCCGCAGCCTCAGCCCAGGAAGCCTTCCACTCCCCTCCTCCCAGAGCTGACCAGTCCAGGAGCCAGCCCCAGCGCAAGCTAGGCAGGCAGCAGCACTTCGCCATAACCTAGTAACCAACTAGCCTTGCTACAAACAAAAGACACAGTGCATCTTTCACGTGTGCAGCACCCACTAACATCCAGTTTAAAGCCCGCGCCTAGCTTAAGCTTCTGACACATTGTAATCTTCGCTATATATAGTTACAGCAGCTGCAGTGTCTTGTTGAGTCGCCATCTGGTGGACACATGCTGGAATTGGGGTTTTGTCCCTCAAAATTAATTCTGTAAATACTCTAATTGGGTTAAAATTGTACAATACTAAACCAGTTATGGGATATATTTCACAATAGTGCACTAGAATATATATATAAAATAGTGATTAATTGGTTATTGATAATTTTTAGTATTTGGTAAAAAATATTTTTCCTATTTCGAATTTCATAATTTGTAAATTAATAACTGCTTCATCACACTTGTGCAAATATCTATTATGTGTTTTGGTATTGTTCTGTCATCCTACAAGTGTGATTGACTGTTGAGTGACATATGCTTAGGCATCTCTTCTCATTTCAACAAAACAAGATTACTTGACAACAGTTCAGAATTACTCTTTCCTTCCCTCTCTTATCAAAATGGTACAATCAAAGATTATACTAAAATTAATTTAAAAAGGATGGAAATTTTTAGGCAGGAGAGATAAATTATTAGTAGTTGAAAGGAAATCTTGAGTGGTAATGTTATTTATTTGTCCAAAACTAAATGTTATTGTGGCAGTTACATGATATCCCTGAAGCTTCTTTTGCTCCCTCATTCCTTAAAGGCAGAAGCAATCTAGAAAGTTTTCTGTTATTGGTCCTGCTCACAAAGAGATAGAATGAAACAAACAAACAAACAAAAATAGCTAAAAAAAACCCCACCACACTTTATTGAATAATAGAAGTAGGATGATATCAACATGTTTTCATCTGTTCATGAAATTTCTCCATAACGTCTTTTTGGTAACCAGAGCTCTAATACACTATGTGGCCACTAATGGCTTTCTAATCTCATCATCTGCAATGCTAGAGTTTTAAATTTATTTACTTCAATTCTATGATATGTATCAGGGACAAAAGGATGCATTTGCTGGCTTGGTGTTACATGTTTTGATTAGATTAGAAGGTATCCAGACATATTCATCAGGATCTCGCATTGCAAGATCTCAAGGAGGGAAGGAAAGAAAAGGTCACTTTATTAATAATTTCAATAGGAAAAAAAAACAAACCAAACCAACCAACCAACCAACCAAAACATTAAAAAAATAAAAGCCATAATCTTGTAGTTTCAAATTACAACATATCTGGCACTGGTTTGAGTCTGAAGTTCCTGTTCAGTAGGCTGCAGATTGCCTCTGAAGTATTGAACTTTACCTATTGTATCTTTTTCTTCTCTTTTTTGGGGGGTTAAAGCAATTAGTTTTCATCTTTTTTTTTTTTTTTTTTTTTTCCTTCTCTCAGGAGATATGGGTCTGAATAAACAATTTGAACATGTGTGGGTATTTGGGGACGGGAGAAAGCCTGTCAATAAATTTTCTTTAATCCTTCTGATTTTTTTTTCCCTGAAAGAAAGCTTAGCCTAGAGCATCAACGACATTCTCATCCCTTGACAGTTGACTTTCTTTGCTATAGATCGCTACCATCTCACTGTAGAGACAACAACTTTATGAGAGGAGGAATTTTGAACAGGAATGGGGAGACAATAATCTGAAATGCACTGTTCTTGCCTGTTCCCATAGCAGACAACTCCATTACAATTGTTGAATGTAAGAGAGTAATTTAAACTCAAAAGCAGATGTTGTTTTAGGTCTAGAGATTATCAAGTTAGTCTGGGAGGATGACTAACATAACAGCTGTTACAAACACAAAGGCCACAAAAGGGGGAAAAGAATGGGGCCTGTAATTAGAATAAGATTGTATATAAAACTGGATTCTTCTCAAGTGCATAAAGACTTACAGGCTTGTCAGTCACCCTTAGTTGATTGTCACTGGAAAAATGCAATAAAACATATCACCCTGTGAAGGAGTGATCCATTGTGATATATTCTTCTAAGAGAGTATTCCTGAGCTTTCCAGTCAAGATTCATCTCTGTTATCCATGCTGACTCTCTGCCTAGCTTCCTTATGCTTAATGCTCTATCTGAATGCAAAAAGGCACCTTGTGTGTTTTTGACAGAGTAAAAGCTGAGCTAGGTATTCTTTTCTTCCTCTCTGGACCTGCTAGGTTGGTATGGATTTTTAGTAGATACAGTCATATAAGTGTAAAATCTATCAGTTCTGCTGAAGCTCCCTGCTTGGAAAATGCTATCAGAAGAGAGAAGAAAAATAAAAACAAAAATAAAAATTTGCTACAGAGCTATTTCTGAATTGAGGAAACATATCAGCTGAGCGTTGGAAAGTACTCGTGTGTCTGACCTGCTGCCATGAGAGAGCAAGTAATTCACAGCAATTTTATATAATACTCAGAAACTTTTCAACTGATCTGGATGTTCTAGCTACTGTTGTCCTTTCCAGGAGAAAGTGAGTTGAGATAATACATTTCTCTTATGGCTGCAAGAGCCAGTTCATATTCTAGCTTTCTAGGAAATCAGTTTCTCCCTGTGCAAGAGGACACAAATCTGTCAGATGCAAATCTTGTCTGGGCCTCTGTATTTTTTTTTTCCTTTATAAAAATTAGCTCACTGTTATTCTCCATGAACCTTAAGAAGTTAAGAAGTTCAAAGGCTTCTTTGAACCTATTTATGTTTCAGTTTAATATTTTATATGCCATTTTTTTTGTTATAACTTTATGTCTTGATAGCAAGCACCATATAATAAGTCATGCTTGTGCATCTGTAGCAGTACTTCACCTAGTGCTGAGAATTGTTAAAATACCTGATAGCTTTTCTTAAACACCTCCTGTCCTGAAATCGTTCAAGAGAATGACTATAAAGACAGATACAAACTATGAAATATATTTTTAGTCTTTGTGATTTCAGAAGAAATGTATACTTTCATTCCAAGCACATTATCGTTTAATAGTAGTGTCCAATATCTTACCTAGTTTTACAGGGTTCTCCGTGTATCTTAGATTAAATTATTATCTTTTCAGAAATAGGTTTAACAAAATGATAGAAATGAGTACATACTACAAATACAATAGAGAAAAAAGAAATCATCCTAAAAATAGGTCCAGCTAATGGTTATTTTGAATTGAATTATAAATAAAAGCTAGAAGAAATGTTGCAGTAAATTTTTATAGCAGTTTTTGATGCACCTTCATTTTAAAACAGTGAATTAAACTTTTCTTTTTCTTCTTTTTAATTTCATATTGCTATGATGCTGACTCGATTTTTGTTCATTTACTTGTGGGAAGGAAAAAAATCATGTATTTAGGCATCTACTAAGCGGTATTTACCACCGCTTGTGTTCTAATCTGAGTTTTTGTATTTGTGTAACACCATTTTTTACATAGTACAAATTAGTACATTTTTATTGAAATTTATGAACATTCTTTGGGTAAAATAGCTCAGAATATAGCCTATTTATTTGGGGGGTTTTGTTTGTTTGTGCTCAGGTTAATTTTTAGTTGGTTTGTTCATTGGTTGAATATGCATTGTAGCATAGGACAGTGAATTCTGGGTCTTTCCAGACCACTCTAAGAGGATTCTGCTTGTATGGACTTTCTACCTGCATTCTTTCCTTGGACTGCTCTCTTGGATTGGGCAGTCAAGCATATGAAGTCTGTCTGAGAGACCTTTTGGGAATACCTTTTGTTAGCTGTGTCACTCTCTCTTTTGGCAGTGAAGAAGACATGTTCTACTCTTTTATTTTTTAAATAATATTCTACTTCCCACACACACACTTATATTGTGCTTTATAGATAGTTGTAAAGGTTACTTGTAGATCTCAAATGCCTTTTCTAATTGTGAATTAGAAGCTCAGGGATTTTGAACACAAATTTGGAATCAACTGCCTTCAAGTGAAATGTAAAATTTGGCCAGTGCAAAAGAATAAACTTTGAGACATTATCTGCTCAACATATAATTTGCCAGGACCTACACATGTGAACATGGCCTGTACAATATGTGATGAATAGCCTTAATGGGTGGCACTAGTAAAATAAACTAGAAGAATGCTTCTCCCATGCTTTGACACAAATCAGGACTAATTTGCTGGAGTGTGTGTAAAGCTGGCAGATCACAGGCACCAGTGTTAGCAAACTTGTTTTTGTTGTTTTGTGCCTTTTTTTTGCAAGTCAGAGTAACTGTAGCTCACTCTTATTTACAAACATTACTGTAAAGAGAGAGCTTCTGGATTGTTAGTTTAAAAAGCCATTTGGAATCCACGTGTTTACCCAGCTTCAATGTAATTATCTGTAACTTGATTCTTCTTTCCTTCCATCTTAAACTTTTCCTGGGCAGAAAACATTCTGCTCATTTCTGGTGTATTTATTTTTTTTTTTAATGTTTTATCCACATGAGACCTGATCTGTGGCTCGGACTGTTTTGTTTGTTTGTTTGTTTGTTTTAACTTAGATTTGATTTGGGATAATTCTGCCATTTGTTGCATTCTCTGCAATTAAATGTTCTGCAGTCACTACAGTGAAAAAACTCCCAAACATTCGAATACCATTCCACAGTATCACCAAGGTTGGAAGAGACCTCAAAGATTATCAAGTCCAACCTGTCACCACAGACCTCATGACTAGACCACGGCACCAAGTGCCACATCCAAGCCCCTCTTGAACCCCTCCAGGGACGGTGACTCCACCACGCCCTGGCTAGCCCATTCCAATGTCTAACAACTCTCTCAGTGAAGAACTTTCCTGATACCTGCCTGTAGCTCTGCATGGAGTTGTTGTGGCTGTGGTGGTTTAGGCTGAGTGCTGGCCCAGATGCCACTGCACAGAACACACCTGGGAGGTCCCTACGGGTGGGCCCAGCCCAGGGGTGGTCACAGACAGGTATTCCATTTCCCATAATGCCCTGCTCCCCTATAAAATGTCCATGCGGGGTCTTCACTTCCTCTTTTGTCCCCAGCTGCAGCCTAGGTAAAATGGCCTGCCCAGGCTCAAGGCTGGGTTGGGGGGGAGGAAAGAGCCCTGGAGGGGTGTTTGGGTGTACCCCCAGGTGGGGATGGGATGTTCTTGGGCATGTTCTGGGATCTCTCTCTTTGTCACAGTGCTTGTGGTTATCTGTAAAGCTTTCATTGTTGTTTATTTTTAATTTTTTTTTTTCTATTTAAACTTTCCATCACTTTTGCAATCCCTTTGTCTGAGTCATTGTTCCTGCCCTGTGGTGGGTAGGGGGTTTGTACCAACCCATTACAGTGGCCAAAGTGCAGCACCCGGCACTTAGATTTGTTGAATGCCATCATATTGGACTCCACCCATCTGTCTAGTTGGTTGAGGTCCCTCTGCCCTCTAATAGATCAATATCTGCTCCCAACTTGGTGTCATCTGCAAATTTGCTGATGACTCACTCAATGCCCTCATCCAGATCATCAATGAAGATAGTAAAGAGGATGGGGCCCAGCACTGATCCCTGGGGGACACCACTAGTTACTGGCCACCAGCTGGATGTGGCACCATTCACCACCAGCACCATTCACCTCCATTCCAACCTCATATTCTAGGCACATCAAGAATAACCAGGTAAAAAAAGCATAGGATGTTTTGCACTGGCTACTGTGACTCTTTTATTTCACATAGAAACCTAAAGAGAACACATAAAAACAGTATGAAAAGGAATGTTTGTGCATGGATTATTTGTTATTCTCTCCTACTCTTTTGTATGCTTTGAACATGTTAAAACATTCAAAATTAGAGTTGGCAATCTTCTTTCTGAAGGCAGTGTAGATTCTTCTTAAAGAAAGGTAAAGTGGGCTTTTATATTCTCCTTTTACACTGCAATATGAAAACACCAGTGTGACACATGCTGTACTAGAATTACTGCACAAGATAATTAAAAGGAGACTAGCAGAGAGAATTTGATGTATGCTTTTGTTTGTCATAGTTGTCTTTCCCTGCGCTCTTCTCACTAGTGCAAGCAATATTGAATTTTTATTTATATTTGCTGTTATTATGAAGCATGTGCTCAAAAGATACTTTTACTGCTGAAGTCTGATAAGTTTCAAATCATATGTCTCTCTCCTTTCTCTTTCTCTCTCTCTCTCTTTTTTTTTTTTTAATAGAGCTTGGTTTAGATCAATTTGGCACATCTCTAGATAAAAGTGGTGCTGTTCAACTGATGTTGCTTTCCAGCCTTCTGCCTCTATTACAAGGTAACTCAGGTATTCTTGTGGATTGTTCAATAAATTCTGCATTGAAAGCTAAGGGCAACTGGGTTAAATCACTCCTGAAATGATTAACAATTCTTCAGTGCCCTTTCTCATATATTGGAGAATATGGAGCAAATACATTTGCTGCCTCAAAATGAAACAATGATTAATACATGAAGACAAACAGTCAGGAGAAATGGATGCAGGTTTAATAAAAATGGCAGTGAAAATAGTAACTTATCTGTAATGATGATTCCACTTTTTCTTTTCCCCCAAAAGGAATATAAACAGTTTTAAATGGTTCAACTGGCTGAAACAGGAGAAACATATTAAATGTAAACATCTTGGATATCAAATCAGGAATATTACATTTCCTTGTGTTACCTGTGAGATTGACTATTACTCTAAAAGAGGTCTAAGTATGAGTGGAAAGACATCTCAATCTAGCAACGCATAAACAACAAAAAGATGACAGTGGGATGAATTCAAAGACTTTGTTTTGGAGGTTAAAAACTCTCACATCACAGGAATTACCTCTTCATCATACTTCAGTGACTGAAGGAGCATCTCTGTCCTGAATGCTCTTTTTGTTCTTTCCAAGATTCTTTTAGAACTTTATTGTGTGTTTACTAGCAAACAGCAAAGGCTGAAAACCAAAGCTATCAATTAATCACTTCTTTCCAAATACTCACATTTCAATAAAAAATTATTTTTTGTGTTTTATTTTTTAAATATTTTCAAGAGGCTCCTATTAGCTTATTCAGCATTTGTGTCTAACGCAAAAAAAAAAAAAAAAAAGTATTTCTAACAATTAATTTTAAATACAAGTACAATTCACCTCAAGACTCACGGAAAATTGTGTATTATAATGGTTTCATTCCTTTAAGTCCTTGTTTTTCTTATGATCTGGTCATAAGTAATTAGGTCAGTAAGCTCACTCAGTAGAGCATGAGTCTCTTAATCTCAGGGTCATGGGTTCAAGCCCCACGTTGGGCGGTTGGATTCTTTAGGTCTGTGGTGACAGGTTGGACTCGCTGATCCTCAAGGTCTCTTCCAACCTTAGTGATACTGTGATAACTTAATTATTATTCTGTTATTAATTTCCAAGAGTGCATAGTGAACTTCTTCAGTGAGTTCATGCTCAGAAAATATTTTCAGTCTTCAGAAGAGAGACTGTAAAAGGAACTACAATCCACTTTTCATGATCTAATATGAATATCAGATTCTATTGCATATTTTAATTTCAGCAAATTTACCTGAATTAGTTGTTATAGTAATTCATGTTAGGAAATAAATTTTCAAAAAGTAAAAATACTGTCCCATGTAATATAATTACCATTCTTAGAAAGTAAATATAAATTGTAAACTGGAAAAAAGAAAATGTTCTAACATTAGAATATTTTTTCATTAATATTTGCAGTAGGCAACTATAAGCATTCTCTGGAAAGCTGATTGCCCTGAGCAGCACTTTAACATTGCCTAGCAGAGATTTAAAACTAAGTGGTGGATATTACATGAGCTTTTACACAGTATTTGTAACCTTTTTAATCATATTCTGCACTTTCCATGTAACTCATTCTGAGAGATTTCCTGCAGATACTTTTATGGATCACTGACAGTGACAAAACATCATTTGAGTTTATTAGAGCAGGGAGAGGAAAGAAAAAAACATAGCTGACTTAACTTTAATCAGGTTAAACACGAATCAGTGATCAGTTCAAATCTGATGTGCCCTATAGATAACCAAAGCCAGTTTTATCAATACCAATTTTCCAGCTCATTAACTGTATTTAAACCAGGGCAGGGCAGAGGGACCAGAGAGCATTTTCATGCATCACCTCACCCAGACTGTTCTGTTGTCAAGTTTTGTGGAAAATGATAAGGAATTGTCATAAAATTGAATGAAATTTCAGGCATAGTGGATGATGCATTTGCCTTTTACTCTCATGTTCATCTGATATTCAGCATCACATGCAGAAAGCATTTCAAAGCAGAAAAATCTACTTCATATTGTTTTGTGCCACACAGTGAGGAGCTGGTCATATACCTTTGATAAATCTCATGTGAGTTACAGCAGAAGGATACCATCCATTTTGAATGAGTGAAAAATCCTTGTGAAAAAACTACTTTAATCAAAATTTTTAACCAATTTCAAGTTCAATGTACACTTATGATAACTGAAATATTTACTGCTTCTGACAATCCTCTAGATCTCAGTAGCTGCTACTGTTCAGAACTTGATTATTATAAGCAAGTGAAATGTGCTCGTATTAATCTGGTTCAGTAAAAGAAAAACAGGGGGATCATTTCCATCATTGATGATAAAACCTTGATACCAAAGCTTGTGTAAGAAATACTGCTGAAATTTTCCTTGGAAAAAATAAGCACTGAATAATGGACTTTGACTGAGGATTTTGCACAGATATCTACTTAGAACTCATGAAGTCATCACAGGTTTTTAAGGAAAATCTACAAACTGCTACATTAATTGCAGATTTTCTGCATGTATGTTTGTGTACTTGTAGTTTCTAGAATGGAAGAAGACAAGGTCATGGTGTCTCTAATTCCGAGTCTTACCTGGTTAATTCACTGAATTTTTTCATAGTGAGTTGCTTGAGTTGATTAGATTTTCATTTCTGTGGACAGAATAATCTTTTCTGTATTATTATGAGAGGGTGGAGGTGGGGGATAGAAGGGGGGAGAAGGAATAGAATAGAATAGAACAGAGTAGAACAGAGTAGAATAGAACAGAACAGAATAGAATAGAATAGACCACATTGGCAGAGACCTTCAAGATCACATTATCACAGTATAACTTAGGTTGGAAAGGACCTCGAGGATCATCGAGTCCAACCTATCAACACAGACCCCATGACTAGACCATGGCACCAAGTGCCACGTCCAATCTCCTCTTGAACATCTCCAGGCACGGCGACTCAACCACCTCCCTGGGCAGCCCATTCCAATGACAAATGACTCACTTGGTGAAGAACTTCCTCCTCACCTCGAGTCTAAACCTCCCCTGGCACAGCTTGAGACTGTGTCCCCTTGTTCTGGTGCTGGTTGACTGGGAGAAGAGACCAATCCCTTCCTGGCTACAACCACCTTTCAGGTAGTTGTAGAGGGCAAGAGATTATCGCATCCAACCTATCATCCAACACCACCTAATCAAATAAACCATGCAACCAAGCATGCTATCAAGTCTCCTTCTGAACACCTCCAGTGATGGTGACTCCACCACCTCCCCAGGCTGCCCATTCCAATGGGCACTCTCTCTGTATAGAACTTCTACCTAACATCCAGTCTAAACCTCCCCTGGTGCAGCCTGAGACTGTGTCCTCTTGTTCTAGTGCTGGTTGCCTGGGAGAAGAGACCAACCTCTGCCTGTCTACAACCTCCCTTCAGGTAGTTATAGAGAGCAATAAAGTCTTCCCTGAATCTCCTCCAGGCTAAGCAGCCCCAGCTCCTTCAGCCTCTCCTCATAGGGCTTGTGTTCCAAACCCCTCACCAACTTTGTTGCCCTTCTCTGGACTCATTCCAGCAAGTCAACATCCTTCCTAAACTGAGGGGCCCAGAACTGGACACAGGACTCCAGGTGTGGCCTAACCAGTGCAGTATACAGGGGCAGAATGACCTCCCTACTCCTGCTGGCCACACTGTTCCTGATGCAGGCCAGGATGCCATTGTCCCTCTTGGCTGCCTGGGCACACTGCAGGCTCATGTTCAGCCTACCATAAACCAGTACCCCCAGGACCTTCTCTGCCTGGCCACTCTCCAGCCATTCGGACTCCAGCTTGTAGCACTGCATGGAGTTGTTGTGGCCAATGTGCAGAACCCGGCACTTGGATGTGTTAAATCTCATGCCGTTGGATTCCGCCCATCTGTCCATCCTGTCGAGGTCCCTCTGCAGAGCCTCTCTACCCTCCAGCAGATCAACTCTTGCCCCCAGCTTGGTGTCGTCAGCAAATTTACTGATGATGGACTCAATGCCCTCATCCAGATCATCAATAAAGATGTTAAAGAGTACAGGGCCCAGCACTGATCCTTGGGGCACACCACTAGTGACTGGCCGCCAGCTGGATGTGGCACCATTCACCACCACTCTCTGGGCTCGGCCATCCAGCCAGTTCCTAACCCATCGCAGTGTGCTCCCATCCAAGCCATGGGCTGACAGCTTGGCCAGGAGTTTGCTGTGGAGAACAGTGTCAAAGGCCCTGCTGAAGTCCTTTTCATCGGGCAGCTCGCTCAGGACAGCACCCAGACCAGCAACTGCCGAGGACCAGCCGCTGCTCTCCTTTTCGGGCTGTGGGAATCGCCATCGCTGCCGAGTTTTGCCGCGGGGAAGGAGCAGCCGCCCTTTCACGTGGGCAGACTCGTGATCCCAGCGGTGGGAGTGGCTGAATTTAAAAGGCACATCTGCGGCTCGGGGGGCTCTCTTCATCGGGCAGCTCTCCCGTATTCTCTTGTACTCCCACGCGCTGTCCCTTTTTTTTTTTTTTTTTTTTAAATTAGCCGTAGGTGCTGTGGCCAGGGACAGCCATGGTTGTAACTCGCAGCAAAATCTCCCTAAAATATCAGTGTCGACCCAGACCAAGGTAGAACAGAAGCAGGTAGCTGTCCAGGTATCTGGCTGTAGAGAATGCTGGAGCCTGGCACTTGAGATGCAGGGTAGTGGGGGCAACTTTTGTGTGAGGTGTGAGCAGGTTGACTACCTGCTTAATATGGTGGCCAGATTGAAGGATAAGTTTGGTAGCCTTAGAAATGTAAGGAAATGTAGGAAAGAGATGAACCAGAGGAGGAAGAAGATGGACCAAAGGAGGAAAGAGGTGAATCAGAAGAAGAAAGAGTTGAATCAGAGTAAGCAGGCTCTGCAGGCTCCCCCAGCAGAGGCTGGTTATTCAAAAAGCAGAGGGGAATGGACACATGTTCCTCTCAAAAGACACAAAGTTAAACCTCCTTGCCTCCCCTCACCTTCCCCGCTGCTTTTGGAAAACAGATATGGAGCACTGGAGATTGAGGGTGAGGTGGTCCTGATGCCAGAGGACACACCATCTGGGGTTCTCCCTAAGGCTAAGCAGCCTAAGGTTAAACAGCCTAAGGCAAAGCAGCCTAAGGTTAAACAGCCTTCCGCTGGCATCAGGACCTGTTCCCTCAAAACAAAGAGGGGGGTAATTGTTATTGGTGGTTCCCTTCTGAGGGGAATGGAGGGCCCTATATGTCGGCCTGACCCATCTCATAGGGAACTCTGTTGTCTGCCAGGAGCCCAAGTTAATGATGTTACCAGTAGGCTGCCTAGACTGGTGCAGCCCTCTGACTACTACCCTTTGCTAGTTATGCAGTTAGGGAATGATGATGTTGCAACCAGAACTCCCAGGGCTATCAAAGATGACTTCAGGGTCCTGGGAGACCTGGTTGAGGGGTCAGGGGCACAAATAATTTTTTCATCAATACCCTTAACTGCAGGAGGGAATACAGTAAGGAACAGGTCAGCAGCTATAGTTAACAAGTGGCTTAGAGGCTGGTGCAGTCAAAAGAATTTTGGGTTTTTTGATATTGGGAAACTTTCTACTGCACCAGGCCAGATGGCAAGCTGGCAACAGATAGAAGTACATCTGTCCCAGAGAAGGGGAAAGATCACTGTATATGAGAACGGACTGTCCCCCAAAGGTAAAAAGATCCTGGGAAGGGAATTGGCAGGTGTCATCGACAGGGCTTTAAACTAGTTTCGAAGGGGGAAGGGGCTGAAAATAGTCCTCTCAGACAAGAGTCTGGGGGCGACAAGCTAGAGTCGGAGGTGAAACCAGCAGCCCAGCTGAAGTGCATGTACACTAATGCATGAAGCATGGGTAACAAACAGGAGGAGCTGGAAGCCTTGATGCAGCAGGAAAATTATGATGTAGTTGCCATCACAGAGACATGGTGGGATGACTCACATGAGTGGAGCGCTGCAATTGATGGCTACAAGCTCTTCAGGAGAGACAGGCAAGGAAGAAGGGGTGGAGAGGTGGCCCTGTACATCAGGAAGGCACTAGATGCCATTGAGATGGAGATTAGGGATGATCGGGTTGAATGCTTGTGGGTAAGAATTAGAGGGAAGACCAGCAGGGCAGACACCCTGGTTGGAGTCTGTTATAGACCACCCAACCAGGAGGAAGATGTTGATGAAGCATTCTATAGGCAGCTTAGGGCTGTCTCAAGATCTCTGGACCTTGTTCTCATGGGCAACTTCAACCTGCCTGACATGTGCTGGGATCTCAACACAGCAGAGAGGAGAAAGTCTAGGAGGTTCTTAGAATGCATGGAGGACAGCTTCTTATCCCAGGTGCTGCGAGAGCCTACCAGAGGCAAGGCTATGCTTGACCTCCTCTTCACCAACAGTGAAGGGCTGGTGGGTGATGTGGTGATTGGAGGGTGTTTAGGGTCCAGTGACCATGAGATAATTGAATTTTCGGGTTTTGGTCAAGCCAAGAGGGGCAGCAAGAAGACCTCCACTCTGGACTTCCGGAGGGCAGACTTCGGGTTACTCAAGGAACTAATTCAGAGAGCTCTTTGGGATAAAGCCCTTAATAATAAAGGGGTCCAGGAGAGCTGGACCTACTTCAAGGAAGAATTGTTGAAGGCTCAGGGACAGGCTGTGCCAATGTGCCAGAAGATGAGCCACCGGGGCAGACGGCCAGCCTGGATGGTTAATGAACTTTTAATGGAGCTGAGGGAAAAAAAGAGGGTGCATCATCTTTGGAAGAGAGGGGAGGCAACCCACAGAATATTTAAGGATGTTGCGAGGTGTTGTAGGAAGAGAATTAGGGAGGCAAAAACACACTTGGAGCTTAAACTGGCCTCTACTGTGAAGGACAACAAAAAGTCCTTCTATAAATACATTAATAGTAAGAGGAAGGGAAAGGACAACCTCCACTCCTTGGTGGACACGGAGGGGAACATTGTAACAAGGCATGAGGAAAAGACATAGATACTTAACACCTTCTTTGCCTCAATTTTTACTAGAAGGACAGAACATCTTCCTGACAGCTGGCCTGCAGAGCTGGCAGAAGGAGCCAGGGAACTGCACAGTTTCCCTATGTTCCATGAGAAGGTGGTTGGAACTCTCCTCAGCAGCTTGGATCCCCACAAGTCCATGGGACCAGATGGGATTCATCCTAGGGTGCTGAGAGAGCTGGCAGACGTGCTGGCTAAGCCACTCTCCATCATTTTCCAGCAGTCCTGGCTCACTGGCAAGGTCCCAGAGGACTGGAAGCTGGCCAGTGTGGTGCCCACCCATAAGAAGGGCCAGTTGGATGAGCCAGGGAATTATAGGCCTGTCAGCCTGACCTCAGTGCTAGGCAAGATTATGGAACAGGTCATCCTGAGTGCAATAACACAGCACTTACAGGATGGCCAAGGGATCAGGCTCAGCCAGCATGGATTTAGGAAGGGCAGGTCCTGCCTGACCAACCTGATCTCCTTCTACGATCAGGTGACCCACCTGGTGGATGTGGGGAGGCCTGTGGATGTAGTCTACCTGAACCTCAGCAAGGCCTTTGACACCGTCCCCCATAGCAAACTGCTGGCCAAGCTGTCAGCCCATGGCTTGGACGGGAGCACACTGCGATGGGTTAGGAACTGGCTGGATGGCCGAGCCCAGAGAGTGGTGGTGAATGGTGTCACCTCCAGCTGGCGGCCAGTCACTAGTGGTGTGCCCCAAGGGTCAGTGCTGGTCCCCATGCTCTTTAACATCTTTATTGATGATCTGGATGAGGGCATTGAGTCTATCATCAGTAAATTTGCTGACGATACCAAGCTGGGGCCAAGAGTTGATCTGCTGGAGGGTAGAGAGGCTCTGCAGAGGGACCTCGACAGGATGGACAGATGGGCAGAATCCAACGGCATGAGATTTAACACATCCAAGTGCCGGGTTCTGCACATTGGCCACAACAACCCCATGAAGTGCTACAGGCTGGGGTCAGAGTGGCTGGAGAGCAGCCAGGCAGAGAGGGACCTGGGGGTATTGGTCGATGGTAGGCTGAACATGAGCCTGCAGTGTGCTCAGGCAGCCAAGAGGGACAATGGCATCCTGGCCTGCATCAGGAACAGTGTGGCCTGCAGGAGCAGGGAGGTCATTCTGCCCCTGTATACTGCACTGGTTAGGCCACACCTGGAGTCCTGTGTCCAGTTCTGGGCCCCTCAGTTTAGGAAGGATGTTGACTTGCTGGAATGAGTCCAGAGAAGAACAACAAAGTTGGTGAGTGGTTTGGAACACAAGCCCTATGAGGAAAGACTGAGGGAGCTGGGGCTGCTTAGCCTGGAGAAGAGGAGACTCAGGGGTGACCTTATCACTCTCTACAACTACCTGAAGGGAGGTTGTAAACAGGCTGATGATGGTCTCTTCTCCCAGGCACCCAGTACCAGAACAAGAGGACACAGTCTCAGGCTGCACCAGGGGAGGTTCAGGTTGGATGTTAGGGAGAAGTTCTATACAGAAACAGTGATTGCGCTTTGGAATGGGCAGCCCGGGGAGGTGGTGGAGTTGCCGTCATTGAAGGTGTTCAGGAGGAGACTTGATGGGGTGCTTGGTGCCATGGGTTAGCTGTTTGAGTGGGTTGGATTGGTTGATGGGTTGGACACGATGATCTTGAAGGTCTCTTCCAACCTGGTTTGGTTTATTCTAATAAAGGTTTATTCTAAAGGTAGACTACATCCACAGGCCTTCCCATATCCACCAGGCTGGTCACCTCATCATAGAAGGAGATCAGGTTGGTGAGGCAGGACCTGCGCTTCCTAAATCCATGCTGGCTGAGCCTGATCCCTTGGCCATCCTGTAAGTGCTGTTTCTAGTGTGAAAGGGAACTCTAATGTAATCCAGCCAATAACTGAATAAAACCAGATGTTTAAAACTGGAAATTAAATGTTCAAAAATATAGGCTGATTTTTGAGTTCTAAAGATACATTTAGACAGAAAAAGGAGCAGCTAGTGGAGAATCAATACACAACTACATACCCAAAGCTTCTTTATGTGTAGACTTAGCTCTCATGAAAACACAATTTGTCTGAGTTTCTTTGGAGACCTGTGTATTGGAACACAGAAGTGAGAAGCTATCTTCTAAGTAAAAGAATACTTTAATTTTAACATATTGTGATGGAAAACTTTCCAGGGTAACAAGTGTATTGAACTGGAACAGTGAGAATAGGTGGCAGAGGTCTAACACAAAAGCTTGTGTGCTAGAAATAGGAAACAAAGTTAATGAGTGACTAGTGACCTCAAAAGCATAGAACCATGGGGAGATGCTATTAGTATTGGAATAAAGACAAGCTGATAACCTTCTTAAACTTAGAAAATGTAGACATAATACAATGATTTGCAGTTTCAGCATCTAATTTCCTCAAAATACTACCTTCTTTCGCTTTCCCTGGGCAGATTTTACTTGTTTCCATTCTTGTAGACATGTATTAATTTTAAATGCCATAAAAGTGAAAATGGTAATATGATGAATCATTAAGGCAAATGTAGGAAAGGAATGGAAAAAAAAAAATGTGAGAGAACTATTAGCTTAAAGGTATAAACAGAGAATTTTCCTACTGGCATTTTAAAATAGAGTTTAATGATGAAAATTCTGTTAACCAGTTAAAATCCTCTAAAATGTAACATCAGAGAAAATTAAAAGGAGGAATGTAAATTCTTCAATGTTTCAGAAGCTGTTCTATATTTTCTATTGTTTTTAAAAAGATTTTATGCCTTCTATGAACATCAAGTCACCCAAAATACCCCAGTATTTTCAGGAACATTATAGTAATATTGTAGAAGATTCTATCATGACCGCTTATTGAAATAATTTATTGATGACAGTAGAAAATATTTATTGATGGCAGTAGAAAATATGATTAGAAAAGAGAAAGCAGAGAATACTCTCAACTTAGCTGACAGTAAAATAAAATCCCTATTAGGCTGCTCACAGCTGTGTATATTAACAGTAATAAGCTAGCAGAGTATTCCAAAATGGTCAGTGTCTATTGTGTGACTTCAGGTTTGTACCTTACTAATGAACAACACTGAATCTGTCACATCTTAATCTCTAGGAAGAGGAGGACAAATAGGAACTGCACTCACCCTTAGGCAGCAGCATTTCTTTCACATGGGTTGAAAGAGGAATATAACATGATACACACAGTATCACAGTATCACAGTATCACTCAGGTTGGAAAGGACCTCGAGGATCATCGAGTTCAACCTATCAATGCAGACCCCATGACTAGACCATGGCACCAAGTGCCACGTCCAATCTCCCCTTGAACGTCTCCAGGGTCGATGACTCAACCACCCCCCTGGGCAACCCGTTCCAATGACGAATGTGACCGGTTGACGTTGCCCCCTTAAGAAAGGGAATATGGTGGACGGAAGTTGGTAAACGGAAGGAATAATCTAAACTAATTTCATTGGTGAAGTGGGAGGAAGCACCTTCTGAACTGGGAGTGAACTGGGAGTGAACTGGGCACTCCGGGAACTTTATCTTCAGTCTTGCTTCCGCCTCTTCTTCGTGCAGCAGCTCTCTCTATGCTGGGCTTTCTGCCAAGGCTTCGGCCTTGAAGACTTGATAAAGGCCGGTATTAACTCCCTTCCAATTAACACAAAACTGCTTTTAACTTCTTTCTTTCTCTCTCTCTCTCTTCTAACCTATTCTGGGGAAAGGGGGGAGAGAGGGGAGAGAGGAGGTGGGGAACCCCCTCGGCAAGGGGGCTACTCTCATTTCTGTGTTACTTTATTGTATATCTTTGTATATATTGTAAATATTGTAAATTTGTAAATATTCCCCTGCATACCCTACATTGCTTTGTAAATATAAAGCTCCACTGCTTTGCTAATTCAGCTTGTGAGTTTTTTTTTCTTTCCCTTCAATTTTCTTTTCCCTTTACTTTACAGGGGGGAGGGAAGAGGCTTCTTGGCCTTACCCTTCCAACCCACCACAACGAATTACTCGCTCGGTGAAGAACTTCCTCCTCACCTCGAGTCTAAACCTCCCCTGGCACAGCTTGAGACTGTGCCCTCTTGTTCTGGTGCTGGTTGCCTGGGAGAAGAGGCCAACCCCTTCCTGGCTACAACCACCCTTCAGGTAGTTGTAGAGGGCAATGAGGTCACCCCTGAGCCTCCTCTTCTCCAGGCTAAACAATCCCAGCTCCCTCAGCCTCTCCTCATAAGGCTTGTGTTCAAGGTCTCTCACCAGCCTTGTTGGCCTTCTCTGGACACGCTCAAGTGTTTCGATGTCCTTCTTAAACTGAGGGGCCCAGAACTGGACACAGGACTCAAGGTGCGGCCTAACCAAAGCAGAGTACAGGGGCAGAATGACTCCCCTGCTCCTGCTGGCCACACTATTCCTAATGCAGGCCAGGATGCTATTGGCCCTCCTGGCCACCTGGGCACACTGCCGGCTCATATACACATAGCACAGGAGCTCAAAGAGAACACAGCAAATGTTTCAAAAGGGAAACTTTTTATCTGGCATCCATTATATGTGCCTGACAGATAACCTGTCACAAAAGAAAAGGAAACAACTTTTCATACTCTAACTGTACTTTTTATTAGAAACAGAAGAAGCCAGTGGGAACACTTTCCTGTGGAGTTCTGTGGCAAGCTTCCTGTGGTATGATCTGTGATTATCCATAATTTTTAGAATAATTGAATAAGCTTTAAAAAAAAAAAAAAATTAAAACATTTTGATCATTCATTCTACACTTCACTAGTCTCAGTTTTGACTTGTTCCTGTCATTCTTCCATTTAATTACTCACTCAGTTTTCCCAAATCACAGTATAGAAGGCCAGAAAGAAAAAGTAGGGGCTGTTGTATTGAAATCTGTATAACAGGAGGTTAAATGATAGAAAAATTATTTAAACGACTGAGTATTCCACAGGGGTCAAGCATAAAACGATATCCTGATGGTCCACATTGAGTGCATTGCGCAACACTGACTATTAAATGGAGGAGAAAAATGTTTGCCACTTCAAGCTATACAACTGTTCTGCTCTTAACTATATGCCTGGCTCCAGAGTCAAGTTCCCAATCGTAAGTTGCAGCTTGAGATACTATTTTGTACCACACAAGTGTCTTCACGTTATATACACTGTACGCTTGGTTGGATGGGTATGAACTGTCTTAACTCCATGCAAATGATTGCAGTCAGAATTAGATGGGCCCTGTTTCCAACTAGAATGAGGAGAGGGACAGATAGGTTTATTGGACTGCATGGATCTCATGGCTTGTCAAGTTGAACCCACAGGAGTAGATAAAGGCACACAGTGTACTCCGGTGTCATCAAAACTATAAGGGGCAGAATCCATCTGTATTTCTGGTGTGACAGGGGGATACCCACACCTGGATGTGTTGGAAGCTGAGCATGAGAATGCAAGCCACAGTTTGGTTTTACTTGGAGGAGTGGAAGAAATCACCAGAATCAACTGCCCCAGGGATGAAAATGCAGCCCCACTATTTGGACTGATCATGGGTTGATTCAGACTGTGCTGGAACACAGTGAAGCTCCAGAGCATCTGCAGTAAGAAGCCTGTTGTGTATTGCATGGCAATCTCATTTTGAGTGAGAATGGACAGCGAAAGATGTATGTTGTTTGATGTTAGTTGCTGGTGGGCATGACTTCCATGATATAGAAACAGGAGTAGAGAATGTTATGTGTTGAGTTGAATCTGCTGATGGATAATCAGTTCCATGCTGCCATCATGCCAAATTGAAAGTGCTGGCTGGACCAAAATATCATGAGGCTGGGAGTTCCGATTATAGCATGCGAGGCTTCCTGTTCCAGTTTCTGCTTCCAAATTCTGGGGTCTGGGGTGTTAATCTTTTCCACTACAGGCTCTATAGGAGGCATATGGAGTCCAGCTGTGTCAGTTTCTGAACATCTAGCTGGTCTTCCAGTGAAAGAATTCAGAAGTTCAGTATTAAAATACATTAGTTCAAAGTCAGATGCATATGTAAAGGTTAGCATTTTTGTTCTTGTGGCTCACAACATTTATCTTTGAGGACACCTCATTTCAGAAAGTTTTCCAAAGTTTCAAGATTTTTCAGTGTAGCAAATGGTAGAAATATAATGAGACCAGAGAAAGCCTGAGTATTTCAAATGGATATGGAAGCATTCTCCTACATTGAAAAAAAAAAAACAAAAAAAAAAAATTATTGCATCCCTGACTCATTATTTCATTGACCAAAACAATTTTATTTTGAACACAAGTAGTAACTAACTGGGGTGGATTATTTTTTTTTTTTTTTTTTTGGGGGATTTGGGTGGGGTGTTATTTGTTGGCTTTTCTTTTTATTGTGTTGTTGCTTATTGTTTCCTTGTTTTTTCATTTGTTTGTTTTAAAAGGCCATTTATTAGCCATTAGAATGTCAGTGGTAACAGGAGAAGGGACCTTCAATTGGCCCATGGATTTGATGCCAAGTAGCAGATATTCAGCGAGATCCAGTTTAACAGGGGAAGAACAATACGAGATGACATTAACATAGTAACAGTAATTTCTGTTAGGCTGCTGCTTAATATTTAGATCTAAGCAACAACCAGTGACAATTCTGTTTGCTGTCTAGAGATATTACAGAATTATTTAATGAAGTCTGGATCATAATATAATATCATAGTATCATAGTATCAGTCAGGGTTGGAAGGGACCACATGGATCATCTAGTTCCAACCTCCCCCTGCCGTGGGCAGGGACACCCCACACTAGATCAGGCTGGCCAGAGCCTTGTCCAACCTGCTCTTAAACACCCCCAGGGACGGGGCCTCGACCACCTCCCTGGACAACCCATTCCAGTGTTTCACCACTCTCATAGTGAAGAACTTCCTCCTCACATCCAGCCTGAATCTCCCCACCTCCAGCTTCATTCCATTACCCCTAGTCCTATCACTACCTGAGATCCTGAGAAGATATTTCAACGTTATTAACATGCAGGCAACTAAAATGCATTATCACAAATGTTGTCTAGCAATCACAAACACTTATTTTCCTCAATGTGATTTGGTAATCTCCCCAAACAAGAATCTAAGGATAGGTAACACCAAAAATAAGCAAAGTAAGGTATGTGGAAATGTAGCTTTTTAGCTCTTTTGCAAAGTTGTCCAAATCTCAGTCAGTGAAGAAGAAAAGATAAAGTACACTTCTGCTGTTTCATGAGCGATTAAAATTCTCTACCAGGTAGTGCTTTGATGCAGTCATGTCCAACACTGTGTACATAAACTGTGTATAAAACACTGAAGAGTTCTTGCTGTAGCTTTTGCTACCATCTACTTCCATCTTCTAGGCACCCTTTAATTCTACTCTGACACATAGACCTTTTCATAGTATACACCAAACTTGGAGGCATGTTCTAAGTTCTTGCCATGGGCTGATCTACAGTGGATAGAAGGCAGACAGAGCCTGCAGCAGAGTGTTATAAGTCTCACAGGTAATTAACAATAGTGTGAGAGGGAATGGCCTCAAACTACAAGAGGCTAGGTTTAGACTAAACATTACGACATACTTTTTTCCCAGAAAGAGTAGTCATATATTGGAAGAGGCTGCCCAGGGAGCTGATTGAGTCACCATCCCTGGATGTTCTTAAAGGTCATTTAGATGTGGTACCTGGGGATATGGTATAGGGGTGAACTTTGTAGAGTAGGGTTAATGGTTGGACTTGATGATCTAAGGGTCTTTTCCAACCACAATGATTCTATGATTCTGTGATTTCCCTGCCAGTGGTGCTGGGCTAGTTTCATTGCAGGATTCTATGATACTCTGATGGAGAAAAGCCCAAACTTTTTCAGTTTTATCATGTCCTCCATCAAAGGACTTACCAAAGGAGCCAGTGTTGAGGAAGTAGAATGGCATGCTATGCCAATTTATAGAGGTAATTTTGGCATGACTTAAATGATGTGATTTTTGTAAGCAAAATACCAATGAAACCAGTTTGTTTAATTGCCACATGTCCATCAATCTTATTTGCCTCATGTTACTGACATGTCTGCTGGCACAGATAGTATCAGACCTTGAGACTGCAATAAATAAATCTGTATGCTGTGGGACTAATAAGTCTATCTGCTAATTACAAAGGTAAAACCAGAAATACAGAAACACTTCTATCCTAGTTGGACCTTTCACAGAAGCTGGTGACCAGGTGAAGGATTATCATCTGGTAGATCTGGCCCTAAAACCACATGATCCTGCTGTAGTTGCTACTTCACCTGGAAAATGCACAATTCTATTATACACCATGGGCTCAGGACAAAGTCAGAGAAGACAGGGATCTGACTTTGTACTTGTATCTGCAGTATGAAATATACAAGCATGTACAAGTATGTGTACAAGTATGTGTGAAAATTGGAACGGAAAAGTTAAAGCAATTTTTTTGCACAAAATTTGTCAACTTTTTGTTTTAGCTTTACAGGAGAGTATGAGGGTGAAAGTAATCTCCATATTACCCCTAAAAACCAAAAGGCAACAATAGGTAATTGTGAATTATTAAGAAGCTGTTGAGTTATTGGAATGTGTCCAGAGAAGGGCAACAAAGATAGTGAGTGGGTTGGAGCATAAGACCTATGAGGAGAGGCTGAGTGAGCTGGGGTTGTTTAGCCTGGAGAAGAGGAGGCTCAGAGGAGACCTTATTGCTCTCTACAACTACCTGAAGGGACGTTGTGGCCAGCTGGGGGTTGGTCTCTTCCAAGCAACCAGCACCAGAACAAGAGGACACAGTGTCAAACTGTGCCAGGGGAGGTTTAGGCTGGAGGTTAGGAAGACATTCTTGATAGAAAGAGAGATTGGCCATTGGAATGGGCTGCCCGGGGACATGGCGGAGTCACCATCACTGGAAATGTTTAAGAAGAGACTGAGTGGGGCACTTAGTGCCATAGTTTAGTTGATCAGATGGTGCTGGCTGGCAGGTTGGACTTGGTGATCTCAAAGGTCTTTTCCGACCTGGTTAATTTTGTTCTATTCTATTCTATTCTATTCTAGTCTAGTCTAGTCTAGTCTAGTCTAGTCTCTGGTAAAGTATCTTTCTTCCCTCTGTGATCAGTAGTTGTAGTAGTTGATCACTTCTAGGTCGCAGTAGTTTTAAGCAAAACTGTATTAAAGTTCAAGATTTTTACTGATGCAGTATCTCTGAGAGGAGCAGCTGCAGTTTTTATGTTACATCAGGCTGTGCAGAAAGTTTCTAAAAAGTCTTTAGCACTCACTACAAACTGAGCACCACATTCAGGCCTGGATTTTCTACAGTGTCCATAAATATGCTAATTTTAACATTTGCCACCTCTTTTCCATGCAGAAATGATCCTCTCAGCAGGCCCACCACTTCTGACATTTTCCTTCATTTTATAGAGATAAGGAGCAAGCTACAATTGCCTTCCCCAGGCCCCTTGTGACAAGAATTCATAATATTAATCACCAAAAATTGCCAACTACAAGGAGTTTTATCTAACAAAGTTGCTCTGTGGCTTCTTTCAGACAATATAGTACCATTTATATCCCAAGTAAGCTCTTAAGTATGTAAACAGAAAAAAGCCCAAAGTATAATTAATATGTAAAAATCAAAATGTCAGGCTGATCTAAAAAGTTTTTCAACAACCATTTCTTTTTTTCTTAAATGACATTTTCCTCAGAGAAATATGTTTTAGGACCTAACTGAGTGGCTTTCAGCTGATCAGAGCTAAATGTTTGACTGCAAAGTCCCAAGAAATATACAGTTATAAAAGACTCAAATCTAAAATGGGGGGAAAATATCACTTAACTCTTCAGCATCTGGTCATGTATAATGGTGTGCTGTTTCTGATTTTTTTTCAAATGAACATAGAAGCAGGAAAAAAAATAACTCTAAACCAGAAGAAGAAGGAAAACATAATAGGAGGAAACTGTTACTAGATGCAGAAATGTACTAAATGTATATAAAAAGAGGATCTGTATTTTGCAGTCTTCTGGAGTCTATAGTAAAATCAAAAGATCTAAAAGTTCTTTCTGTTTATGTGTGTCAGTAATGACAACTTTCATACTCTCAAGTTGCCTCACTGAAATTTTATCTTCATGTAACACAGTAGGAAACCATAAAGCAGAGATCTTAAGTAAGGCATCCAGTTTCCTGCAAAAGGGCAAAGGACCTGCAATTGAATTTGAGAATAAACATAATTCCAGTGTGCAATCCTAGATTTCAGATTTAAAAAATATCAGCTCTTCTACTAAAAAAAATTGAAATAAAATCTGTTTTTTATAAAGAGTTTGTTCTTTGCAATAATTTGAATATTTTTTTTTTTTGCTTTATCCTGGAAGCACCACACTGAAATGATAATAACAGGGAAATAAAATTTTTAGACAAAAATGTTTTAGTTATGTATTTCTCACTCCTTAAAAAAAAAAAAATTCAAACCACCAAAATCAGAGAATCTCTATGAAGGGTAATGAAGCCTTTTGTCCTTTTTATACCTGTAGTTAAATTATACTCATAGTTTGTATACTCAAATGATCAGTTTCATTTAAAAAGACGTATGCAAAAAAATTGAAATCAAGCAGACTTAGATAAAAAATTAGTACAGCCAGATGAGCAGCAAACACAGCCTGAATGAATACAGTTAAAGACCCAGCAAACTTCCAAAATAAGTAATAACAAGTGAAGGAATAGTCTGCTCTCTGGTATTCAGAATATACTAATGTTTGAAATCCTTGAATTCTTTTTCCAAGGCCAGTTGAAGTGGGGCTAGCCTCTAAATCTAAGTGTCTTCATTTACCAATGGTGAATTTAGGTACAGTGTATTATTTTCACACACTGATAATTTGGAAGCACCTGAATTAAACTGTCAGGTTAAGTCCAGTAGTGCCGTAAGTTGTACAAAAATATAGAAGTGACAGATCACACACAAGCAATCTTATCCCAATGCTTTCAAAGTGCTTTGAGAGCCTAAGAGACATTAAGACAAGTCAAAGCCAAATGTGTTTGCTTGCAGATAAAAGCAATAAAATAGGTGAACAGAGGATCAGGGGTTAATTCCAGTAAATTGTTTATTGCAGGTCAAGAGACTTAGTCAATTTTTTCGAGAGATCTGGTCTACCATAAAGGTAGACATCTGCTTGCTAGTGTAGGATTCAGTATGTCTGCATAGGCACTGCTGGAAGACATGATACTGCTAGAGCTGAACATCTCAGCTCAAAGCAAACCCAGGAGCAGCATTTCAGTTTATGCCCCATGATGTATTAACAAGTCTGTGGAACACAAAGGTGAAGAAAGGAAGACATGCTAATCGCTGTGCTCGAGATGGACTCCAGCCTTCACATAACTCACAAGTCCTTCTCTATTTGTAAATAACAAGTCCAGTGGGACATCTTTTCTGGATGGCTCACTCACTATCTGAATTAGGACGTTACCTTCTGCACCTTCCAGGAATGTGCTGGACTGTTTTCTTTCTTTTGTATTCTATTCCTAGCTTCTGTATTCTATTTCCAGCTTCTGTATTCTATTTCCAGTTGTAAGTTAGAGACTCCTGTGACAACAACTAGTGATTATGAAACTTCTGAGATGCCTACAGCATATTTCATCTGCCTCTTCATCCTGGGTTCAACTAGGATAGAGTTAGTTTTCACAAGAAGCTGGAAAAGGACACAGCTGAACAGAACTACTAAGGGGACAATTGAAACTGTATTATGTAAGTTCAGTGCATAAGCTGGGGTAACTCACTGGGGAGTAAGGATTGCAACTCAGGAACAGACTGAGTATCAGGTTCCAGGTGGTAATTAACTGAATTGTGCATTCTTTGCTTTATACATCCTCAAATTAGCATTATTGTTGTTGCTGTTATCATTACTAATATTAATTATTATTATTATTACTACTTATTCTCTCTTGTTGTCTTATTAAGCTCTCCTTATCTCAAGCCACAAGCTCTTACCTTTCTCTTCTATAATTCTCCTCTCCATCTCACTGTGGTGGGGAGGACTGAGTGAGGATTGTGCAGTACTTAATTGCCATCTGGGTTTAATCCACAACAGATGGTGTATAACAAACTCCCACCATGATATTTGCCTTGTCAGCCTTCCCTCCAATTCTTTCCATAAACACTGGAACCTCTCATCACTATCATCAAGCTCCAGACAGTCAAAACACACCCTAGCTAAAAAAGGGCTACCTACTGCCTCTCTTTCTTTGCCTATCCCTTCTAAAGAACTTAAAGCTATATATTGCATCACTCCAGTTTTGTGAGACATCCCATCATGTTTTCACAACTGCAACCATATCATAGTTTTCCAGCTGCAGAATGGCTTTCAGCTTTCTGGTGTGTTTCCCACACTATGAGTATTGGTGTAGACCACCTTTCTGGAGGGAGAAGCTCTAATTTCTATGTGACTTCTCTCAGGTGGTTTATAAGCACACCAACAACCCTCACATCTTTGCTGCCACGTGGATCTCCATCTACTATGCACACTGAGATCACTAAGGTGCTGCACAAATTAGCATAAGGACATTTCAAATATGCTCTTGTGAACTCAGCACATTGTGGAGTATGTTGGAGGACTTCACTCTGCCACATCCCTCAAACATCAGTGTACTGCCTCCCAGCTTATCTCTAGAGAGCCCAGTTTATCCCCTTCCACCCTAAAATCTCATTTAGTCTAATCTTTTAATGAACCCTGGTAACTCTGGCATGGATCCTTTTCCCTCTTTGAAAGAGGCGTATCCCATCTGTTGCCAGCAAGTCTAGTGTCATGTAGATGAACCCATGATCAAAACCCCTGAAATTTTGCCTGTGACCCCATTCACAGAACCAGGCATCGATCATCTGTGTCTTCTAATTTTTTCCCCTCATATTCTTTCCTGCATCTGCAGAGATAGAGAAAAAAGCAAAAACAAAAACAAAACCCAACAACCAACACTTGTGCTCCTGATCCCTTAGCAAGTCAACATTTCCGTAAAGAACATCTTCTCAGAGTTGGCAGACCATATTTGAAATGAACATAAACAACCCTTTTCTCCTTTAAAGACATATGATTATGAATAAAAGATTAATATAATTAGAATCAAATCATAGAATCATTTAGGTTGGAAAAGATCTCTAAGATCATCAGGTCAAGCCATCAACTCAACATTAGCATGATCACTAACCCATGTCCCGAAATGCTATGTCTGCGCATGGGGGACTCCACTATTTGGCTGAGCAGGTTGTTCTAATTCCTGATAAGTGTTTCAGTAAAGAAATTTTTCTTAGTATCCAACCTGAAGTTCCCCCAGATAAAATTGCATTCATTTATTCATTTTTATTTTTGAAAGCAAAAGCATAAAGGTATTGTTGAAAAGAAGAGAAGGCCTTGTATAATGTAAAAGAATAATGCAGGTAGTCCAGGAGGTAGGAATAAAGAATAAAAAAGAAAACCCAAAGGCTAGGTATTTTCTCTCAGAAAGTAGAATAGTTTTTATTCAACTGTTTCTAAAGTGTTGGAATATGAAAAGTATCATTAAAAAGGTGATTGTTTTGAGTGACATGGAAAAAACATGTTGGAACATAAATTGTTCTGCATTACATCCACTTTCTCCATATTTTTTGATGTTGAAAATATTTTACATCCTTTAAGAGTAAAAAGACCTAAAATTACTGGAGATTAGAGATTGAGGTAAGAGAGAGGCACCACAGAGTACCAACCACAAATTTTAGTATCACACTTGTAGAAGAAGGTCATTCTGTTAAGAGACACTCATTTTATCTGCAAAATATAATTATTGCAGTAACACTGCAAATGAATTATTAAATGTTGTGGTACAAATGTCAATGATTTATCACTATAAAGCTATCATTGTTGTCCATTTGATGCACTTGAGTAAGCATATTGTACTCTTGCAGTTAAGTGCTACACTAGAGAAGAAGAAACATGGGGTGAATCATGTATGATCTTGGACAAGGTCTAACGATTTTTCACTTGATTGCTCTTCCTTACATCACATGAATCGATGGCGTATTTCCACAAATGTTGTAGCCAGATGCTGTAGTGGTAGTGTCATTTAATACAGTGATTTCTACCTGAGACCCTATATATAAATCATTGGACATCTGCTACAAGATGATACTGCTGGGGAAGAGAAATTGGGCAGACCTTCTGGTTGTTTCTTAGCTGAAATATTCGAGCTGCTATTTCTCCCATTTAGAGTGTTTGTTATAATAGTGACACAGCTACCACGATAGATGCCCTGTTTGTCTTTGCAAACCTTCTCCTAAGGTAATACATCAATATTAAATACAACAGTTCTTCTTCTGTTTGTCTGAGCGACTGTCTAGTATCTTGGAAAAAAGTTGTTGGTGTGATTGAGGCAGTTAGTACTACTAAATGTTTGGTTTGGGGTTGGTTTGGTTTTTTTTTGTTTGTTTGTTCTTTTTTTTCCGGAAGGCTTTACTGCCCTCTTTTATTAGATAAGACTGTTTTATTCTGGATACTGTGGTGGGTTAACGCCTTTTTCTGAAAACAAAAGAAGAAAGCAGGGTGGAGGGATTGCGGGTACTTTACCCTCCCTGAAGGGCGTTTCCCCTGGGAAAGCTGAGTCTGTTCCACTCCCCCCTCCCAGCCCAGCTAGGGTATAAAAAGCAGGGCATCACAGCTGTTGGATCTCCTTTTTGGCTTCTGCCTCTGCTGGATGAGAGCTACTGCAGCTGCCCTCCTGCTCCTCAGCCACGTGGCCAGACTTGATCCTTTTCCCTGCTGCCTCTGCACCTCCTCAGAGAAAGACTGGTTTTGTATTATTCTTTTCTGTCCCACTCCCATCCATTCTTGTTCCTTGCCCTTGTAAACCTTTTTTTTCCCTGTTGTTGTCATATATATAATTTGAAGAAAAATTCTTCGCCTCTCTACTTCCAAGCTGACTCCAGATTGTTGTTTAGTGGATTTGCTCTTTACTCTTTTTTTCCTTCTCCCTATTTGGAGGGGGGGGAAGGGAGGAGCAGTGGGGAAGAGATTCTCAGCCTTTTCCCCATTTGAGCTTTTAACTCTCAGTTAAGGCTCAAACCACTACAGATACTTGCAAACCATAGACCATTAGCAAAACCCAGGATGCATCATCTATATGTTACTCTGTGAGTCAATTCCTTAGCTCATCTTAATGGGATGATTTATCCTTCTGGAGGTTCTGGCCCTACTTCTTAAGTGATAAAGTTCTTTTTGATATATAGATCACAGTGAATATGTTCAATAGATCTTTTACATTAATTGTTGTCACAGAATAGGAGATATATCTGGTGAGGTAGTATAAGACACATATGCAGAGTTCTATTGGACATATTTAGACTTTTCTTGACATGTAAGAAGTTACTGCATAAAGCCTTTGCAACAGAAAGAAATAGCTAAACCACAGTACCAAACACTCTCTTTGGAGACTGTACATGACACAGTCATGGTAAGCAATATGTTTGAATCAAGATCACAAATTATTAAAGAACACCTATAAGCAGACCAGTCATGTCTTAGCCAGGACTGTGCTTATTGCTTCCTCAATGATCGGGGGAGGGGGGAGCCAGCAGAAATAACACTTTCTTTATATAATCATGAATCTTCATAAACTCTGGGAGCTACTAACCTGCTGTTCAGAATTAACATAGCAAGTGCCCTGGAAGTTCAGTTCCATTCATACATATGCTGAGAGGTACATAAACACTGGTGCAAATTCTTGTACCTGTCTATTTGAGAAGAGTTTATGTTATCTGTCCTGTTTTTTGAACCAAGTTGATACACTTTAAAAAGTGAATTTAAGCCAAATTACCTCTTTGCCTTCAGCAATACCATGCAAGCCACACTGGAGTGTAGGAGCTGGATGTGAGTTTATGCACTGATTCAGTTGGGCTGGATCAGACTGCAGGAACATGTAGGACATAGTAATTGCACTGAAATTGCACAAGAATGCTGGCATGCGGCACAGTGTGCTTCTCACAGCACTATTAGAGAGTGACAGCAGACTCGGATGTTTCCATGACAGAATGACCGTATATACCTTAAGTTGTAGAGTTTAGGCCAGCCCCCATGCTTTCACCTGGCAGTGATGGAAAGAATCCAAGGCAGGGAAGGTGCTGCTATCATTGGAGTGGTGTGGGAGGGAGAAGCCCGCAGATGGGTCCAGAAGTAGATATGTGAAGTGACAGAGCTGCCCAAGTAGGAGGACACACAGCAGATATACTGCCTACTGTGTATCAGTTTCTAACAAGCCCCTCTTAGACTTGTCCTTCTAAGCTGCCATTATAAAATCTATGTTGCCTTAAGCAGCCTTTGGAGGAGTGCATGATGGAGGTGCAGACATGTCTACTTCAGGGGTCTGTTTAGAAGCAATCCTTTCAAGAAGGCAGGGGGCTATCTTTACCCCATTGAAGCTGACCATGGTTCTTGTTTCATCACATACCCAAGATGTTAGTGAGAAAATACTGTAGGAGTTTGGCATATTCTGACTGTATGGTGGTGACAATAGTCTGTATCATTTGCTCAGTCTGACATGGCATGGGTCTTTCCCATCCTTCTCACTACTGGGAAGTGTTCTTCCTTCTTCCTTGAATAGCAGAAATCTCTATAGGTGGTAACTAGTATATGTAACTTCTAGTATCATCCTGGAGGCAGGTTTGCCTGTGCCTCAGGGTCTCAGAATGCAACTACTGACAGAAACTTCAAAGAGGTTGGGAGGGGGTTTGTTTTGTTTTTCTTTGTTCTGTTTTGTATGGTGGGATACACCAGCTGAAATCAATAGGCATTAGTTTTTTAATTAGTCATGGCCTCAAAGGAGATGTAACTGCACAAGTTATCAATTATTTTTACTATAATGCAGCATTTCTTTTTTTTTTCTGCTCAGTCAATTGCTATAATGCTGCAATAACAATGAAGCCATTAATGAGCTAAAGTCAAGTCACTTGATGTTCGCTATTGCAAGCCTGGGTTTACTATATGATTTGAATTATAGAATTGTTTTTTGTTGAAAAAGACCTGCAAGATCATTGAGTTCAACCAATATCTAGCTTTACCAAGTTGGTGTTAAACTGTGTCCCTTAACACTTCTATTTATTTTTGCCAAGGCTGTCTCTGGGCTGTCTGCTTTATGTAGTTGGTTTTCTTCCTTCTTTTTAAATAGCTTCAACTGAAATTTTAAATAAGTATTACCATCTGGAACAAGATTATCTTGTTTGCTATTTGTAAATCCAACCTACTGTTTAAAGTTTCACTGTGTCTTTATGCATCATTGATGCTATGAAAACCTATGTTTTCATGTATTTGTGCTCCATAAGAAAAAAAAGGAAGACAAAATATTTATTTTTGTGATCTTGCAATGTAAACAGGCATGACAGATTTACAATAACATATCCAATGTACCTTCTAAAAGAAAAATGAAAGACAAAGGCAGGACTTGGAAGTGCTAAATAATAACTGTCTCTTCCACAATTATTTCCTTCTGCAGAATAGAGCACCACATGGGAAAATTTCATGGCTGTATTTAGATTTTTACTTTTTTTTTTTTTTAATATATGTAGTGGTTTGAGCCTTAACTGAGAGTTAAAAGCTCAAATGGGGAAAAGGCTGAGAATCTCTTCCCCACTGCTCCCCCCCTCCCCCACTACTCCCCCCCTTTCAAACAGGGAGAGGGGCAAAAAAAGGGTAAGGAGCAAATCCACTAAACAACAATCTGGAGTCAGCTTGGAAGTAGAGAGGTGAATAATTTTTTCCTTTAAATTATGTATATATGACAATAACAGGGAAAACAAAGGTTCACAAGGGCAAGGAACAAGAATGGATGGGAGTGGGACAGAAAAAGAATAATACAAAACCAGTCTTTCTCTGAGGAGGTGCAGAGGCAGCAGGGAAAAGGACCAGGTCCGGCCACGTGGCTGAGGAGCAGGAGGGCAGCTGCAGTAGCTCTCATCCAGCAGAAGCAGGAGCCAAAAAGGAGATCCAACAGCTGTGATGTCCTGCTTTTTATACCCTAGCTGGGCCGGGAGGGAGGAATGGAACAGACTCAGCTTTCCCAGGGGGAAACGCCCTTCAGGGAGGGTAAAGCACCCGCAATCCCTCCGCCCTGCTTTCTTCTTTTGTTTTCAGAAAAAGGTGTTAACCCACCACAATATATTACACAATTCATTGCTAATAAAGATTACCAATAGATTAGTTAATACAGATTAATAGATCTCTATAGTTGCTCTGGGTCTTTAGTTGGCTTTTTAGCTGTGGTTTTCAGATTCAGGTTTATTAATATAATTTTTGAGACTCCCTTCTGAAATCTAAGCCATAAAAGGTTAGCTTTTAGATCATTGTGTACAGCACATCAGCTAAAGTTATCCCAAGAATATAGTTTTCCAACTCACTCATGAGCACTTGCTTCTACAGTTACAATCAAAAAAATATTCTTAAATGTATTAAACTACTGCTGTGATCAGGAAGGGACTGAGATATTCTGGCACAAAATAGATGTGTGTGACAGCATCAAAACAGGTAAACACAATTTCTGTAATAATTCCTCTGTATTTCTTCATTTTAGTCAGTCTTCCTAGTTAGTATTTTTTCTTGTTTTGGGATTTTGTTTGGTTTGTTGGTTGGGTTTTTTTAAGGAAACTTTGGTTTAGAAGGACAAAACAAAACCCTCTCCACATTAGAAAATAGAAATGGGGAAAAAATGTTTGAGCCCACAAAGCCAAACATTTAAGTCTTTTTAAAAATGAATTATTAAAGTCTGATGCTAAAAGAAAGGCTTGACTCTGAAGATCAGAATTTCTGGCCTTCTAATGTTTTGTCTGTCTTTAATTAGTCACAAGTTTTTGCCTTTCCTATGTGTATTATCAACAGATTTCAGCAAACTCTATTTGGCTATATAGGACAGATACTTTACCAGTTGCTTTTTGTCCTTTACAGTGTACAGTGCTTCTCATGAGACTATGATTTAATTAGTTTCTTTCCATCTTATGCTGCAAGTAAAAGTGATACGGATTTTGTTTGCCCCTTTGCTTGACAACTTTTGATCATGAGTTTTGACTCTGATTTTAGATTTCATAGAACCAATAAGGTTGGAAAAGACCTCAAAGGTCATCAAGTCCAACCTGTCACCCAACACCTCATGTCTACTAAACCATGGCACCAAGTGCCACATCCAATCTCCTCTTGAACACCTCCAAGGACAGTGACTGCCCCACCTCCCTGGGCAGCCCATTCCAATGGCTAACAACTCTTTCTGTGAAGAACTTTCTCCTCACCTCCAGCCTAAATTTCCCCTGGCACAGTTTGAGACTGTGTCCTCTTGTTCTGGTGTTGGTTGCCTAGGAGAAGAGACCAAACCCCTCCTGGCTACAACCATCCTTCAAGTAGTTGTAGGCAGCAATAAGGTCTCCCCTGAGCTTCCTCTTCTTCAGGCTAAACAATCCCAGCTCCGTCAGCCTCTCCTCATAGGGCTTGTGTTCAAGGCCTCTCAACAACCTCATTGCCTTTCTCTGGACACGTTCAAGAGTCTCTATATCCTTCTTAAATTGAGGGACCCAAAACTGGACACAGGACTCAAGGTGTGGCCTAAGCAACGCTGACTACTTGGGCACAATGACTTCCCTGCTCCTGCTGGCCACACTATTCTTGATGCAGTCCAGGATGCCATTGGCCTTCTTGGCCACCTGGGCACACTGCTGGCTCATGTTCAGGCAGCTGTCAATCAGTACCCCCAGGTCCCTTTCTGTTTGGCTGCTTTACAGCCACTCCAACTCCTGCCTGTAGTGCTTCATGGAGTTGTTGTGGCCAAAGTGCAGTGCCCATCACTTGGACTTGTTGAATGCCATCATGTTGGACTCCACCCATCTGTCCAGCCTGTCAAGGTCCCTCTGGTGAACCCTTCTACCCTCTAACAGAACAACACCTGCTCTCAACTCGGTGTCATCTGCACATTTACTGATGTCTGACTCAATCCCCTCATCCAGATCATCAATAAAGATACTGAAGAGGATGGGGCCCAGAACTGATCCCAGGGGGACAGAATAAATAAGAACAAGAACAAGAACAAGAACAAGAACAAGAATAAGAATAAGAATAAGAATAAGAATAAGAGTTCAGAGTAGGCTCTGGCGTTATCTTTTCACGAAATATATTCAGACTTTCTGAGGCAGAATTTTCTTTCAGTCATTATCTATGTATTGGATTTCTTCCCAACAAAATAACAGCACAGAATACAACTATCACCCATCAGTTAACTTGTTACTCCTTACTGCTACAGCCAACTATCTTAATAAATAATAGGTTTAGTTGGTATAAAAGTAAAGAAAATTTTGTCCTTTTTGCAACCAGTAAATATTGTGGCTTAGTGCTACATAAGATAGTTTTGGTTTTGGTTTTGTTGTTGTTGTTGGGATTTTGTTGGTTGGTTGGTTGGGGGTTTTGTTTGTTTGTTTGTTTTGGATTTCTTTTGTTGTTTGTTTTGGTGTGTGGTTTGGGTTTTTTTGGTTTGGGTTTTTTGTGGTTCTGCTGAAGACAAAAGATTCAACAAGTAGAGACCTCGATATTTTGATTCTCTACATATATGTCAAATCCACTTTGCCCAGTCATCATTGTACTGGAAACCCATTCCTTTCAGTAAGAGCTGAAAGCCTAACTGCTTTGTCAAACTTGTCCAGCAGTGAGCTTCATGGTGCTGTCTGCCTCTAGTGTGTGTTGTCAGCAGCTGAGTCCTGAGCAGCTGCAGTCCACGCCTTTCCAGTGGAGTGGGGGAGATAATCATAAGGGTAAATGTGAAAAACCTTATGAGTTGAGATAAATGCAGTTCAAATGATAAAGCAGTCAGCTATCAGACATTTAGCTATCTCCAGGATAGCAAGACTTCATTACATGTAGTTGTTACTTGGTAAGACAAATGGCACAACTTTGAACATGTCTTCTTCTTTCCCCAGTTTTTATTGTTGAGCAACACAAGGTATGGGACATTATTTTGGTTAATCTATTTCACCCATCCCAGATGCATTACAACCTAATGCCTTCTTCACCCCTAGCCAGCTCACTTGAAGGGCAGTGGGAGAAAGAGAGAAGACCTTAACGTTAGTGCACTGTTCATCAATAGCTAGAACACAGGAGTGTTATCAACACTGTTTTGGTCAGAATCTGAACAAAAAGCACCTTATGAGCTGCTATGGAGAAAATTATCCCAATAAATTTCTGAACACTGCACAGATTTTTAATTAGTTTGATTTTCCTGTAATCACTTTGTAAATTGGTAAACCATTAATTAAATATTCCCTTGACTTAGATTTTAGAGATACTGGAGCTATTCCAGCATATGATTCACCTGAAGAGGTGTATGAGTTTGTGAATTCAGGAGTTTTGGAAAAATCTCATTAGTCAAGAGTCTTTTTCCCTTTAGAACTTTTTTTTTTTTTTAATTATTTTTATGATTTAGCACTACAAAAAAAAAAAAAAGTGTAATCTTAGAGTGAAAACAGAAAGCAAACAAAATTAACTCAATTTATTTTTCACATGCTGTCATCGTCATCAATTCACAATTGTTTAATAGAAGTTGATAACATTGACTATTTGTAACAAAAAAAAGAAAAAAAAAGACAAAACCAGTTAGACTTTAGTTCTGCTTCACTATTGAACTCTGTCATTCACTGCTGTCTACATTTTAGTTCTCTGGACCCAAATCTCAGCTGTAGAAGCTGAATTGTCTTCCAAGACTTTTACCAATTCTGGGAAAATCCCTGCAGTGGCACCCTGCAATAGGCTGCTGTGGCAGAGATCTATTTCTTTTCCTCCGGTTCATAAAGTATGTGCTTTGTCATTGCTGACATCAAAATGGCCTTCCCTGCCTAGTATGGCAGAAGGAAACATTTTGAAGGACAAGGAATAGAAAAAAATTGACAGAACACTGGTCTCCACATATATTTGAGATTTCCTTTGCTGAATTATCTAAATGTCTTTAACAGATACACTCAAGCCCATTGCAATTTCAGGGAGACAGTCAGCATATCACCTAACTACTTGATAACAAGAAACTAAACAGGGCTGTAAGATGCCAGAATTTGTGTCTCTATTAATACCCTGCTGAAATTAAGTGTTTAGAGTTTTTTTTTCTGGTAAATGTCTTTATTGATTGTGAGGCATTTCTGTTGCATTGTTTTTGACATATCAGCCCTGTCTCTTTTTGGCTATTTTCTTAGTGTTATAAAGACCAATTTACAAAAAAAGAAAAACAAAACCAAAACCCCAAACCAACCAATGAACCAAACAAAACCTTTCATAAGGTTATCACTTGGTGTAATGAAAGAGACCAAGGTTGTGGTGTAAGTATGCTGATGTCAGATAGTCTTCACAGCTAAGATTTTGCAGAAGAGTTCTTTTAAATTATTTTTATTTATCTGAAATGCTTTCCCCCTTTGTTGTTCCTGTTCTCATTTGTACATTAAATTCAGCATTACATGCAAATTATCACATTTTCTTTTCCACATATTTTTATTATATTTGTGATCCTGATGCTAAATATCTGTGTGGGATGAATAAAATCTGTAACTAAATGCATCTAGCTGCTTGGTAGAAAAGAAAACAAGTTTGAATTCAAATGCATTTGCATGTATAAATTATATATACGTGACTGTAATGAAAGTAGTTCATGATTAGAGAAAAAGGCAGGTAAAACCAGATTAATTTCAAGATTACTGTAATACTGTGAATGTGTCCACTATGTCTAATAAGGCAGCTTGGCATTTGCCAACACTTTCTCATAGCTGATAAAAAGGCAGAAATGGGTATTCTGTCTTTTGCTGCTGTCTAATATTGCTGCACTGTTCTGAGAAACAGTCACAGAGCACTGCACCTCAGAAGTGTCTGTTTCTGATTAACTCACACCTAAAAAAGGGCAAATTCTGTCTTCCATTTCAGCCATTTAATACATTTGCACCCAGTGGATTCTGTAGAGCTTTACACATGGTCAGAATACAGATGAAACTGTGAAGTTTTTCATGGTCAGTTCTTTGTAATCTTCAGAAGAGCAATGACTTTTCATTTATATTCATACTGAAGGACCTAAAATTGCGTCTTTTCAGACTATCAAAAATATTCTTTTCCTTAAAAGTGGAAGAACTCCATAATTTGATCTGCTCTGATATGACATGATTTGGAAAACTACTATTTATCCCACTGAAATTGCAGGAAAGGCCAAATGAGAAATATCTTATTCTGGCAGTATCATCAGGTCTTTTTAAAAAGCAAACCAACAAACAACTTGATAATTCTTTCTACTGAAAAGAAAAGATATAGTAACCATACACAGCAGATATTAGAAGAGAGCACACTTCAAATAATGATATGACAGCTTTTATCAACAAATGCTTTACAAGATGACAAGACTCAGGGCATCAGGAATCTCCAGTTTAAGGAGAGTCCATTAGCACACAGAGATGAAGATGTGAATTTTTGCTTCATTTGTATCAAGAAAAAAAACAAAGAACCACAAAAAAAAATGTACAGAGGACAAAAATGAAGAACATAATAAGGAAAAACTTCTGTGCTTTGAGTATATCAGAGCACTGGAACAGGATGATGAGAGATGTTGTGGAGTATCCTCCTCTGGAGATACTCCGAATCACCAGATGTGTTCCTCTGCAGCCTGATCTAGGCACACCTGTTTTAGTAGAGAGGTTGGACTAGATGATTTTCAGAGGTCCCTTCCATCCCTTCCAGTCTGTGATTCCATGAAGGATTTCAGAAACAGGGTGATCACATTTTTGCATACAGCATATATTTCCATTTGACAGAGTGAAAACAAGTGACTACGAATCACTCAATGAGAAATAGCATGCAAGAAAGAAGGCAATTTTGACTCTAAAAATGAAGGAAACGAAGAAGGAAAAAAATTAAAAGGATACATTTCTTCATATAACTGAAGGATCATTTTTGAAGACAAGTCACAAATTAACAAATGTAAAAATGGAGTGAGGGATCAGACACAGAACACTCAATTCTTCAGGAAAGAAAATGGAAAATAACAATAGAATATGTTCTAGAATGGTACTACAAAGAGTGTATCAAAGATGAATCATACAAATCACTCCAAATTATTATTATCTGCTGGAAATCTGCCTTGATTACAGCTGAGTTGTATTGGTTAGTGTCTAGTTCCTAGAAATAATTTTACTAGGTTATAGGTACTTGGAACAGTTGGGCATTGCTTTGTTTTAACACAGTTTGTAGTTGGCATATACAATGGAGAACGTAGTGTTAAAATGACTCAGGAAAATTATAATCCAGCCTACTGGCTATCAATGCAGTAAGACAACAAAAAAGGGTGAAAATGAAAGAAGGAACTCAGAGAGCAGAACAAATACAACTGAAGACAAAAATTCTTGCCTCAGAAATGGAAACTATCATCAAGCAAGGTCCCAAATGCAAGGAAAACAAGATCTTTAATTTTCTTTTTGTTTTGCTTTTTGGTTTTTTTTTTCCCCACTGCTTGAGGACTACCCATGAAGAATTTACAAATCTATCATAATTATTGTTGTTTTCTGCCAAGATTGTCCAAAGCATGCAAAAGCTTAAGTTGGGTTTAAGATTTTAAGGGATGAAGATACTTTAGAGAACACGAGGCACAAGGGAGGTTTTGATGAAGTTCAGGTTTTGATGAAGTTCCTCCTTTGTTTTTTCTTTTTTAAAAGCTATATTATAATTTACTTGGTAAGGGCTTGGTCTTGTAACAAGTGTTTTTCACTTTATGCAGTTTTCAGTGTGTTCATTGATCCCTCCGGTTGCAAACATCTACAGATTTCAGATGTAAGTAGTTCAAAGTGGAGTGTTACTTTGCTAGGAATAATGACTTCCCCAAAGGTGATATAGTATCTTTGTACTACAGAATATTTATGTCTCAGGGATTCAGGCTGAAAAATACTACCATCTAAGGTTATCTTTGCAGATTGAACCTAGAAAAACAGTACCGAAGTGGAAGTCACCTTAAATAATGTGGTGGGTTGAAATTTTCCCACCAACATTTAACTTGCCAGACCAGCTCAACTGGAAGCAAATGAAAGCTGTATTTGCAAGCAAAACTGCAATCTACAATGGAATGCAATTAATATGTGCAAATATACAATATTTACAGATATTTACACTTAATAAAGCGCATTAGGATCCCCCTAGCCAAAGACCAGGGGAAGCTACAAGCTTCTCCCTTTCTGCCTCCCGCTTACCACCCTGTACAAAAGGGACAAGAGATGGAAGCAAAGAAGTTGATACCAGTCACAACAAAAGCAGTGCAGCCAAGGTCAAGCAGAAGCAATTTACTATCTCAAAGCCTAAGGAAGAGAGAAGAAATTGTTTACATTACTAGCTTAAGTCCATTATCTTTCCAATGGGATTCTTTAGAATTACCACTATTTTCCTTTTTTATGACCAATAGTAATTTATTTACATTTAACTACTTTTCTGTTCAAGACCTATGAAAAAAAGTTAAAGGCATAGCCTAAAGCTACTACAAATAATTACTCTTTCTGATTTCCACACCATTGTTGAGTTTACATGAGTCAATGTACTGCTGAATACAGAAGGTCATCTCTTCACTGCAAGTTCAATTTTAATTCACATTGCAGAATAGAATAGAATAGAATGGAATGGAATGGAATGGAATGGAATGGAATGGAATGGAATGGAATAGAATAGAATAGAATAGAATAGAATAGAATAGAATAGAATAGAATAGAATAGAATAGACCAGGTTGGAAGAGACCTTCATTGTGTACAACCCATCATCCAACACCATCTAATCAACTAAACCATCGCACCAAGCACCCCATCAAGTCTCCTTCTTAACACTCCCAACACCACCCCTCCCTAAACACCACCTCCCCAGGCAGCCCATTCCAATGGGCAATCACTCTCTCTATGAAGAATTTCTTCCTAACATCCAGTCTATGAATGCAATGAAGGATGCTTTTGATGTAGACTGAAGTTTAGATGATGCACTTCCTTGACTTGAAAGCAATTGAAAAGTGTAAAACAACAGACTGAATGTCACCTAAGCTATCCAGGATAAACCTGTATAGCCATGAACATGTATAGCCAGGAATTTCTAAGTAATGCCACCTTAGGTGGAGAGAGTGCTTTTCTGACCTTTTGTTGCTATCCACTACAGAGCATCTTAGCTGTTGTATGGTGCACATGGGGATAAACAGCTCAAACATGACCTTAAAATTACTGTCACAAAAACTTTGTTTGCTGGTTCCATCAGTTTCCTCTGTAAGACTGGCAGCAGTGCTTGATACTTTCGTTTTCTCCATAAATGGTCACAGAGGTCTCAGTGACACTCTTAACAAACAGTTTCTAACATGAAGAAAATCTGTAGGCTCCTTCCACAAATCAGTCCTCAGTGCAACTGATTATCAGGTAACTGAGCTGGATATTTAGGACTTCTAACTCCTTAAAATCTGCAGAGTCTCACTCTTCCTTACCTCAGGCCACCTTATTCTTCTGCTTGGGTACTTTCTACTTAGAATGTGTTTAGATGATTTTGACTGCCTCACACTGAAGCCAAAGTGGATTTAGACAATAATGCTGTCAGGTATTGCTATGTTGGAAGTCATTCAGAGCAAATGTATTATTTTCCAGCCATGTGGAAACCATGAGGAAGAAATAATTCATAAGCATAGAGAAGTGGAGGTGATTTCCATGAATGTTTCAGCATGAAAAACACTGTAATCTTGTCAAGTGACAGAGGAATGCATATGATTTATCTTTACCTACATTCCTTCTGAAACAAACAAGATTAATAGAAATATGACTTCTACTGGCTTTTGCAGAGTGTTCTTAATAGTCCATGCCAGGAGAGCTTATACAAGTCCTATAAGAAAGAGATTAATTTTAAATGCAGTGGTTGAAATTACTTTAAAACACTTCCAATAAGCCTAAGTTTCTCTTGGTATTTTCCTGGCAAGGGCATTCTCAGCAAGTGCATTCACCTTTTGAAAAATAAATATTTGCCATTATATCCCGAAAGATGGGGAGAGGAAGAAAAATATATTAATAAAAATGTGTGTGTGTGGGAGATTTAGATAAATCCTTCATTTTAAATACATACTACTCTCTTATAAGAGCAAGTGCAGGGTCCTGCATCTGAGTCGAGGCAATCCCAGGCACAAATCCAGGCTGGGCAGTGACTGGTTGGAAAGTAGCCCTGAGGAGAGAGACTTGGGGGTGATGGTGGACAAAAAGCTCAACATGAGCTCTCAATGTGCACTTGCAGCCCACAAAGCCAATCAGATCCTGGGCTGCATCAAGAGAAGTGTGGCCAACAGGTCAAGGGAGGTGATCCTCCCCCTCTACTCAGCTATGGTGAGACCCCACCTGGAGTACTACGTCCAGTTCTGGAGCCCCTATTACAAGAGGGATGTGGAGGTGCTGGAAGGTGTCCAGAGAAGAGCCACAAGGATGATCAGAGGGCTGGAGCACCTCTCCTATGAGAGCAGACTGAAGGAGTTGGGGCTGTTCAGTCTGCAGAAGAGAAGGCTCCGAGGTGACCTCATTGTGGCCTTCCAGTATCTGAAGGGGGCCTACAGGAAAGCTGGGGAAGGACTTCTCAGGATCTCAGGTAGTGATAGGACTAGGGGGAATGGAATGAAGCTGGAGGTGGGGAGATTCAGGCTAGATGTGAGGAGGAGGTTCTTCACCATCAAAGTGGTGAAACTCTGGAATGGGTTGTCAATCTAATTTGTTTGGGTTTTTTTAGTGTCAGATGATGCAAACCACAGTAATTGTCTTGCTACATGATAATGACTTCATTTGCACGTTAGACCCATCTGATATGTTATACGTTTCCATTTTCCTTGAAGAACCTGAGGTTTGATGAGGACAAGAGTATGGTATTTAAGAAGTGTTTTAGTTTTTTTAAAAGGTACTATGTAATAGCTAAAGCAATGCAAAGAATGTCTACAATAAAGCCATATCATTAACCTAATTTATTAACTATGCCTGTACCTTAGCCTAGCCTTCTTTTTCACCTGAAATCATTACTGACTAATGAGCACTGCATAAGCTGAGACATGACAAGAATTCAGTCCTTCTCTCTGCAGTATATCATGTCAGTTAGCACTCCACCAAGAATATGCACATCAGCATAAAATTGCACCTAGACTCTTCTCACACCTCTGCTGTAACAGTGCAGCAAGAGAGAATGAATGAAAAGCTGTCAGCTTAGGTGAAACTATGACCGTAAACAGAGATTTCAAAAGGATTCAAAAATGTTTAACAAGGCTTCAAATAATTTGCTTACCTCCTTACAGGTGTTTTATTACTCTCTTAATCCTGAGTCTAGGGCTTACACAAACTCAAAATTCAAGTGACAAATCCTTCTCTTTTCATCTGAAACTTAAACCATGTAAGCCCATGTTTCAGATTCAGGTATGGGACTTGTTTTTCATCTTTTAGGCAATACAATTTTAGCAAAGTTTTCTCTCATTCTGTTTTTGTTTGAACACTTCCTGAAGCTACCCTAACTGCAGGACTCAGCTGCAAAAGCAAAACTTCTGAGAAGAACACTCAGGCTGAAGGGCGTGTAGGTTAAAATAAGCAATAGGTAAAGAGTGAAGGTGAGCACATGATGGCACAGCAAGTCAATAAACTCATTACAGCTTTGCTGTTCCACTTCTGAACAGAAGCTATGCTAAGTTGCATTTAACTTCAGGTCTTGTGAATAAATGCAATCATTTTAGTTTTCAGAGTAAGAATAATGTATGTGAATTCTCTTTTGAAGATGGAAACAACTGTTGCAGAGCTTGTTTAATATTATGGTTGTATGACAGATATATTGATATATGAAAGGTGAAAACTGTTAAAATATAATAGTTGTATAAATACATACAATATATAAAATATAAATAGTTGCATATCAGAAAAATATCAGAGAAAAACAGAACCAGTGAACAGGGATAATATTTTATTCCTATTGTGTGAAGAAGTGAGATATTTAGACTAATTCTTTCAAATGGTAGTAGCAGTGGGTATACTCAAACTAAAGCCTCAAAAATGATCTTAAAGTACTTTGCAGAAAGTAGAGCCACAACAATGAAGGAACAGCTGTTTGACTTCTTTAGAAAAGCTTTGACCTGTTCAAAGAGAAACAATATACTTTGAGCATTGTCATTAAGTTCAGAGAAGTTCTTTGATGAGATCTGAGAAGAACTAGAAGCTTTGAAGCTCAATGGTAGAGAAGACGTGTATGAATTGTGCTTTGAGTGTGCTGTCATTTCATCATTATTGCCAGCACTTATTATAAGAGGTGACCTTAGACTGAACATATTCTGCTTTTGCTTTCAGAGTCAATATTTGTAGCAGCATATGGAAATGCAATAGATTCTACAAATCTACAAGAGTTGATTGGTCAGGATTTTGGAAGACTTTATTTTGTACTTAGTACTCCACCTCATCATTTGGATCTTCTAATGGTGAAAATCTGGTTGCACACTGATTAGCTACAAACCCGCATAGTCAAAGACATTTTGGATTCAGGTACTGAGCTGAAAAAACCTTTCCTTCTCTGAGGATGAAAATTACAAAACTTTTCCATTTTTACTAAGATGAACAATATCAGTAATTATGATATACACAACCAGTAAGCTAATAAAGAAATCTACTAAAACTCTCCAAGAAAGTTAAAAGTTCTTCAACAAAGACTGCAATTAAAAAAAATAATTGAAAACAAAAGAAGGAAAAGCAACCTCCTAAATATTATTTTAAAGGATTCTGAAGAGTCCTTTACTATGAGTAGAGGTTCTGTTCATGCTTTTGTTTCTTTCTGTATAACTTAGAGCAAGTGTGTGCTGCATTTTTCTGCTTATAAGACTGAAATCATGACAGTTGCTTCCTATGCACAATGCTTTGGTCTCTGTGAGCTACTGCATGCATTACAGCACAAGGAAATGCAGACCAATAATGACATTTCTACAGAATTCTTGGAAACATATTCAAACTAAGCATTCACATTGCACTCATATTGGCATTGAATGGCCTACAAGTAGAAATTCTCATTATCTCTTCACAGCAGCATTAAATAAGAAGGGGTGAAATAAAAGCCGTAGTATAAATGGACATTGATCTGTTCTTCAGTCATCAACAGGACAAGATGAATTATGATTTCTCATCTTGAGTAATGCTATCCCCCCACACAAGGAATGATACTAAGGGCAAAACTATTACAGAGAAGAGTAAAAAAAAAAAAAAAAAAAGAGAGGGAAAAGGGAAGTTTTGGGAAGAGTGTGTTATGCTTAGAAGATTGTACTAACTCATTAGGATGCCTTGGCAACAGTTCTGATGACTCATGAGGTGATTGCTCATTCTTTGTCATACATTGCCCCTCAGGATGAATTGTTCAGAGTGAAAAAGTACATCTGGGACAGGTTTAGGTCTACAGGAAGGACATGATCAGAGTCACAAGCACATATTCTGATGAAAAAATTGAAACCAAGGTGCTGGAGTTTGTGTATTTAACTCTCTCCTCATCTTTGCTGCACTCACTGCTTTGCATTTCACCTCCATTGGTTGCTTCTTAGTAGCTTGTAAGTGACTCTAGTCTTCCTTGGCAGGCCAATGGCAAATGTGATCTCAACGGAATAGTTCAACAGGGATAATAGCCAAGACTCAAAGCTAAAGGAAAATATTTCCCAACTAATGCCCTTTTGAAAACCCCCAAAACTTCTGCAGTATAGAAACTTTGCTGTTTTCCAAGCCAAACCTTTTCAATGCCAAACCTTTATTTTTCCAAAAGGACAGGTCACCTGGGATTCCTTTCCACTGGGTTTTCACTTATTCCTTGTGTCAGTCATTGCAGCCAAGGAAACCTTGTAAATCATCTTAATTTTATGTATAACTGTGACTAATTTTCTTTAGACAGTTAATACATTAGGTGAAGCCTGAACATTCTGTTCATTAACCACTAAGAAGATATCTTTTGAAATCACTGAAGGTTAAATATGCCTGAATAGAAATTTCATTAATAGGTTTTGTGGATCCCTCTCCTATATGAGTTTTGCAAATTAGAAAAGAAAAGAAAAGAAAAGAAAAGAAAAGAAAAGAAAAGAAAAGAAAAGAAAAGAAAAGAAAAGAAAAGAAAAGAAAAGAAAAGAAAAGAAAAGAAAAGAAAAGAAAAGAGAAAAGAAAAGAAACCCCAAAACTGTACCCCTTTCACACAGTAGGGAAATTTCTTGTACATCTTGTTTCCACAACTTTAAATTAGTGGGAATTAATTTTAATGCAAAGTTCTTTGAGGAAAATTTAGTAGTCTCCACAGTTCATATATGTAATTTAAAATCACACTGTAAGATTTTGTAAATGTAATTTCTTTCTGAATCCAGGTTGATGTTGGCTCTTGAAATATACTCACAAAATCAGAAACCAGAATTTACTTACACAATTACTTGAAAATTTGATTATAGGGAGTAGGTCAATGTCTTGACATTTTTTTTTTAAGGAGAATTATTGTGTGCTTTTTTCAGGTTGGCCTACTAGGAGCTTACATGTTCAGCAAATGAAACAGCACATCTTTATTACAAATTGTTACTGACAACACAACTGTTGTCTTAAAACAAGATATTTCTGGTGATCTGGTGTATAGATATGTTCAGTATATTATGGCACACTTTTTTTTGGTGTTAAAAATGAAAATAACAGTTTAATTAAACTACTTCTAGATTCCTTGTTGATTCAAACTTTGAAGTGCTTGTGGGTATCAGTAATTTTTCCCTTCCTAGACGGTAAATTTAATTTTTTCTTTTCAACCCAGTGTTTTACTTCTTGCCTGAGGTTAAACTGAGTGAACATTAGTGACAATTCAGTTCCCCCTATGGATATTCTGCTTCTGCAACATGTGTAACATCAGAGGGTTTGATATCTGCAGGATAGAAAAATAACTTCACCACAAAGGAGAAGATGTATCAACAGATACAATTGGATTAATTAACCATACTGATTCAGTAACTATTGGGAGTAGTACATAGTGTCATTTAGAGTTCCAAGTTCAGTAGTTTACCTCCTTTATTTGAGATGCACTTGAAGAATGGACTTTCTTTGCAGGTTTCCTGCCTGGTTAAAGGAGAGCAGAGAACTCTGGGTGCTGAGATCTCTGGGTGCTGCACCCTGACTTGGCATCCAGAGAATCCTTAAGGACATCAGGATTGAGAACTGCCTAATAGTACTCAACTTGTGGTTTTACACCCACTCCTGACTCATCACTGCAGAAGAAAAATGCTTTAGCAAGAATTTCCCTAAATGGAAGGAGAGGAGCATGGGCAAATATCCCTGTTCCAGGAATGGCAGCAGTGGGAGAAGTGTCAGTTAGAGACAGAGTACCTTGTAATCATTAAGATTCAACTTAGATGTACCTTTTATTTTCTAAATTAAATTAATAAGCATTTCACTTTGAAACTTAGAGCCCTGAGAGTCCTTAGTTCTGGAAAAGAAAAAAAAAATATAAAAAAAGGATTGGTTGAAAAAAATACTGTCTTCAGAGCTGAGTATCTTTCTTAAAGCTTGATGGAGTCAAGGTAATGAAGAAAGAAAAGGAAGGAAGGAAGGAAGGAAGGAAGGAAGGAAGGAAGGAAGGAAGGAAGGAAGGAAGGAAGGAAGGAAGGAAGGAAGGAAGGAAGGAAGGAAGGAAGGAAGGAAGGAAGGAAGGAAGAAAGAAAGAAAGAAAGAAAGAAAGAAAGAAAGAAAGAAAGAAAGAAAGAAAGAAAGAAAGAAAGAAAGAAAATCCCAAACTCTTCTTTCTTCATAATTTTAGCAATATCACTTTTTCAATTATCCACCCCAAAAATCCAATTTTTTTTTTTCTTTTTTTTTTTTTTTTGTTTCTGGATGGGATTTTTCCACTTTCTGTTGTTTTTTCTTTCTATGCTCCTGGAGAAAGAAGGGAGAGGGGGAAAAAAAAAAAAAAAAAAGGAGGGGGAAAAAGTTAATTTGTTATGTATTTTTAATGTTTAGAAAACAAGTTGATGAAATATCTTGACTACTTAAGATGAGAACTTGTTTCTCAGTTAAGTGGAACAAAATAGCATTTGAAATCAGTGACCTGCACAAGCTTACACTAATTGAAACTCTGACCACGTATGATTAAGTTCCTGCCGGGTAGTTAAGCATCTGAGAAATGTAATGTGAGAAAATGAACTGTGACAATAGCAGAGGACTTGCAAGTTTATTTCCTCATCATACAGGCACTGATGTGGCAAAACGAATCCAAGATAATGCCTGTTTTGCTAATGTAACTGCATTCTGTGCCTTATGTAGAGGATTGTGTAAACACTGAATTGTGACTTAGGAAACAAACAGAACTGAGGCAGAGAAAGTAGAGGAATTCCAGTGCAAAGTCTCTTCTCAAACAAGAATACAGGACCACAGATACCTTTCTAAAATCATTAAGATTATGATACTTAGGAATACTTAAATTTTATAGATTTCTGAAAGTTGGGTATGTTAGTCATTTATTATTATAATTATTACTACTATTACTATTATTATCATTATATTTGTATTATTATATTTGTATTAGTATATTTGTATATTATTATTATTATTATTATTATTATTATTATTATTATTATTATTATTATTATTATTACTAGTGGTGGTGGTGGTGGTGGTGGTGGTGTTATTTATCTATTTTTATGTATCCTGAACCAGAATACTATCCAGAAAAATCACAGAATCACAGAATCACCCAGGTTGGAAGAGACCTCCAAGGCAGGAAGATTTACGTTGTTTTAATGGCAAAACAGAAGGAGGAAATTTAGATACACATTCTTTCCTATTTTTAGTAAGCCTTAAGTACCCAAATTGTACAGTTCTTTTCTATATTTGTTTAGAATTCCTTCTGAAGTTTAACATGGAAATTTGGTTCATAAGAGGCTGAGAAGAGAGTTTTGAGAATATATGTAGATGCAGATCAATAGCAATTGCAGAAGAGATGCAAAGGCTGGTCTTCCTTCCTTCATCCTGTCATTGATGATAATGTTTATTGAGAATTGTCTGCTTTGATGAGTTAAGCTTAACTCTTTGGTGCTCAATTCACCACAAGGGAAAACTAATTTTTTAACCCACATTTCCAGAACAGATTTGGGACCCTGGGGCCTCCACAGCTAGGCTGAGAAACTGGGTGTGGGCATACCGTTTTCCTGTGCACAACAAATTCTTCACATGTTCAGACATATAGCACATAGAGAAAACGGTCACTGCTGTACCTAAGAGATATTCAGAACACATTATCCATCCTCACAGAAAAGCCCTCCTGTGACAGATTCAACAGATTGTGTCTGCTTTCTTAAGGGGACATCAGTAGAGCTGCACAAACAAACAATGATATCAAGAATATTTTATTTGGAGTCTACTACTTAACATGCTAATACATGTATATGAAGCAAGTATTTAAATAGCAAACTATTCCAAGTTATTGCAGGCATCAAGAATTACAAATTTGGCTAGTCTAATGAGAAAACCACGCACACTCAGCAAGCTCCTAGATCCTTCTACAGAGTAACAAATCTGCTAGAAGTTATTTTGGAATATAATGACCTATAATCAAATATTCATTACGGGACATCTTGGCCTATTATTCAGTCCAGTGCAAGTGTAATTTTTTTTATTGTAATGATACATATAGCATTGCACAAAGATAAGTAGATTGATGTTCTATTGAACATAGCAAAAATGAAGTAAGCTCAGTTTTTGTTACAGACGGCCTCAGACTGTGACACGAGAGGCTAAGTGGAGAAGGAAATGATACTCTGATGCCCAAGTCCTCTCTTTGGCTTTCAGCATTAACTGATTCACAATTATAGGTTTTCAAAAGAAGCCCTTTCTCTTCCTATCAAAAAATCAATTATGTATTACCGGTAATAAGAATGATGACTTATTTTTTCCTTGTGGGACTGGTGAGTGGCTCCTTTCTAAATGCATTACCTTCACCTTCTACTAGTCAGTTTGAGAAATCCAACTTACATCTGCATTTACATTCACATTTAGTAAAGTGATCTAATATAGTTGGTTAAAAATAATCTTTTATGTCTTGCACAAAACCCTTCCCAAAATGACCTTAACACATGAACAAATATATTACATAGTTGGAATAGTTGTTGGTGGTTTATGAGTCTAAATTTTGTTGCATATTTTACTATCTCATCCTTTACTCTTTCTATACATGATAACATTATTTGAAGAGATGCATACTCAAGCCTATGAAACTCAGAAAAATCCATAAACCCTGGTGATAACAAGATAAGCCAAATACTATTACAGCATCAGAAACACATCAGGGAGATGCAGTTATTTATTCAAAACAAATGCTTGTGTCTAAAATAGCCCCATCATGAAATTTTTCTCCAGTGAATTGTACCCATTCTCTTGCACTGAAAACATATCCTGCTAACCCAATAAAATCTTCTGTGGAGCTCAGCTGAACATAACCCACTCTAATGCAATTATCCATGTTTCATTTAGAAGAGTGATCCTCCTGATGGCTTATACTATTTTTCTTTTAATAAGTGAGAGCATTTACATTTCATTAACATGCTAAGAGTTTCCTCAGACTATTTTGTGAGAATGAAAACAAAAAACAAACAACCCAGAACATCCAAACTCAGTCCTTTCCTTGTGCTATCTCAATAGCAGTAACAATACAGCAAGTTAAAATGTTATGCTGGAAACCCATTAAAAAAAAAGACAAACAAACTCCCCCCAAAAAAACCACAAAACACCCCACAAACCCACAAAAAACCCCAACCAAACTCAAAACAAAACACCAAAAAAAACCACACACAAAAAAATGCCACGTCCAATCTCCTCTTGAACACCTCCAGGGATGGTGACTCCACCACCTCCCTGGGCAACCCATTCCAATGACGAACTACTCTCTCCATGAAGAACTTTCTCCTCACCTTGAGTCTAAACCTCCCCTGACGCAGCTTGAGACTGTGCCCCCTTGTTCTGGTGCTGGTTGCCCGAGAGAAGAGACCAGCCCCTTCCTGGCTACAACCACCTTTCAGGTAGCTGTAGAGAGCAGTGAAGTCTCCCCTGAGCCTCCTCTTCTCCAGGCTAAACAATCCCAGCTCCCTCAGCCTCTCCTCATGGGGCTTGTACTCAAGGCCTCTCACCAGCCTTGTTGCCCTTCTCTGGACACGTTCAAGTGTCTCAATGTCCTTCTTAAACTGAGGGGCCCCACTGTCTTCGGTAACATCCTTGTGAGCAAGCTCAGGAAGTGTGGGATAGAAGAACAGACAGTGAGATGAATTAGGAACTGGTTATATGATAGAGTACAAAGAGTGGTGATCAATGGTGCCAAGTCCAACTGGAGAGCTGTAACTAGTGGAGTCCCCCAGGGATCAGTGCTGGGTCCAGTCCCATTCAACACCATCAATGGCACTGACGAAGCGACAGACAGGCAGCGTGTCTGCTCAGTGAGTTTGCTGACTGTCCATGGGTCAGCGATGTGCCTTTGTGGTCAAGAAGGCAAATGGAATCCTGAGGTCCATTAAGAGGAGTGTGTCCAACAGATTGAGGGAGGCTCTCCTCTCCCTACTCTGCCCTGGTGAGGCCTCACCTGAAATATTGCATCCAGTTCTGGGCTCCCTCAGTTCAAGAGAGACAGGGATCTACTGGAGACAATCCAATTGAGGGCTACAAGGATGAATCACAGAATCATAAAATTACCTAGGCCAACCTATCATCCAACACTATCTAATCAACTAAACCATGGCACTATGTGCCTTATCCAGTCTTATTTTAAACACTTCCAGGGATAGTGACCCCACCACCTACCTAGGCAGCCCATTCCAATGGCCAATCACTCTTTCTGGGAAGAACTTCTTCCTAACATCCAGCCTAAACCGCCCCTGGCACAGCTGGAGACTGTGTCCTCTTGTTCTGTCACAGGCTGCCTGGGAGAACAGTCCAACCCCCACCTGTCTACAACCTCCTTTCAGGTAGCTGCAGACAGCAATAAGGTCTCCTCCGAGCTTCCTCTTCTCCAGGCTAAACAACCCCTGCTCCCTCAGCCACTCCTCATAAGTTTGTGCTCCAGACCCCTCACCACTTTTGTGAATAGAATAGAATAGAATAGAATAGAATAGAATAGAATAGAATAGAATAGAATAGAATAGAATAGAATAGAATAGAATAGGTTGGAAAAGATCATTGAGTCCAACCTATCATCCAACACTATCTAATCAACTAAACCATGGCACTAAGCACCCCATCCAGTCTCTTCCTAAACACCTCCAGTCATAGTGACTTCACCACCAGCCTTCTCTGGACACATTCCAGCAAGTCAACATCTTTCATTAGTTTAGGACTGAGGGGCCCAGAACTGGATGCAGTACTCAAGATGTGGCCTAACCAGTGCTGAGTACAGGGACACAATTACTTCCCTGCTCCTGCTGGCCACACTATTCCTAATGCAGGCCAGGATACCATTGACCTTCTTGGCCACTTGGGCACACTGCTGGTTCATGCTCAACCATCTGTCACCCGGTACCCCCAGGTCCATTTCTGCCTGGCTGCTCTCCAGCCACTCCAACCCCCGCCCATATTGCTGCATGGGGTTGTTGTGGCCAATGTGTAGAATCTGGCACTTAGATGTGTTAAATCTCATGTCCTTGGATTCTGCACATCTGTCCAGCCTGTCACTCTGGAGATCCCTCCTACTGTCTAACAGGTCAACACTTGCTCTCAGCTTGGTGTCGTCTGCAAACTTACTGATGACGGACTCAATCCCTTTGTCCAGATCATCAATAAAAATATTGAACAGGATGGGACCCAACATTGATCCCTGGGGAACACCACTAGTGACTGGCTTCCAGCTAGATGTGGCACCATTCACCACCACTCTCTGGGCTCAGCACTCCAGCCACTTCCTAGCCCAATGCAATGTGCTCCCGTCCAAGCCATGGGCTGACAGCTTGGCCAGGAGTTTGCTGTGGGGGACAGTGTCAAAGGCCTTGCTGAAGTTCAGGTAGACTACATCCACAGCCTGCCCCACAACCACCAGCTGGTCACCTCATCATAAAAGGAGATCAGGTTGGTCAGGCAGGACCTGCCCTTCCTAAATTCATGCTGGCTGGGCCTGATCCCTTGGCCATCCTGTAAGTGCTGTGTGATTGCACTCAAGATGACCTGTTCCATAGTCTTTCCTAGCACTGAGGTCAGGCTGACAGGCCTGGAATTCTCTGGCTCCTCCTTCTGGCCTTTCTTGTGGATGGGTATCACGTTGGCTAACTTCCAGGCATCTGGAAGTGGATGATTAAAGTATTGGAGCAATGCGTAATGAGGAAAGGCTGAGAGACCTGGGGCTTTTTAGTCTGGAGCAGAGAAGACTGAGAGGGCAATCTAATGAATATATATAAATATATGAGGGCTGAGTGTCAAGAAGGGACAGCCCCTTCTCACTTGTGCCCTGTGATAGGACAAGGGGAAACGGATGTAAACTACAGCACAGGAAGTTCCACCTCAACATGAAGAATTTTATTGTGAAGGTCATGGAGCACTGGAACACGCTCCCCAGAGAGGCTGTGGAGTGTCCTTTTCTGGCACCTTTCAAGACCCACCTGGATGCTTTCCTGTGAGACCTGTGCTGTTGCAGCCACTGTTCTGAGGGCAGCTGCTGGACATGTGCAGAATGAATGATTCCTTAGCTGACCAATTGCACACTGCAAAAAACAAGACAATAACGTTCTACATGTGCCAAGAACAACATCCTCACATTGGCACCTTTTGATTGGAACATGATGCAGAAGCCAGCTCCTTGACATGCTGGCATCTCTTATTGGGAAAAGATTTTAGTTTATATATGTAGTTGGATTTTACTGGCTAAGGGATTGATAACAAAGAATATATAAAGAGCCACTTTGAGCAATAGTTACTTTGGTTAGGGACTTAGGTTAGGAATGGCTTTGGGGGTTTAAGGCTGCTAGGGACTTCTGTTTCTGTCAGCTGCTTCTTCTGACTAGGGCTTCATTTTAGGGATTCTGCTAGGGATATGCTTGGGATTTCTGTTAGCTACTTTGACTGTTAAGGGCTTCTGGGACTTCTGCTGTAATGGATACGCTGAGACTCTGTAATGCTGGGGATTCTACAAGGTGATAATAAAGGACTTCTGAGAAGACTTCTGAGATTCTCTGCTCTCTGTGTTTCTGGAATCTAGTTGCTAGATGGTAAGGGGGTTTGTGCCTTCATTTGTGACCCAATGGCCCCCAAATTGGGGAAGAACAACACTGTCTAGGACGTCTCTGGCAGGGTAGCTGGACTCAAAGATCTCCAGAGGTCCCTTCCAATCCCTAGCATCCTGCAATCCTGTGAAGCTATGGGTTGGTGGTGGTGGTATGAACAGCTAGGCAATGGTTTCAGTGTTACTAGCCCGTGAATGCATGGTAGTTAGGACTTGCAGAGCACCACAGTGGAGCTAGTGTCAAGGGAGCGAAAATGGCATAAATATAGAGTGCTCCATTATTTTCACTCTGAAGTAAAATACCCATTACAAATCTTATTCTGCTGTGAGTGAATCAGTTTGAACAGAGAAAGTACAAAACAGCAATCATGGAAGAGCAGCGTAGAGATTTTTTCCTCCAATGGAAATGTCAGATCTAGCACTTTCTCATGTGCCTCAGTGTGTTTTGGAGTTTGGGAGGCATTTGGAGTGGATTTTGCAGAAAAACAGGGACAGGAAATGAGACATCTTTCTGGTTTCTTCTAGACTCTTCATTGAAGTGAAAGTCACCATAAAACTCTGTAATCACAGCTTCTCTTGTGTTTTTTTTTTTCTGGCACAGCTTGTTTGCATATGATTTGTAACACTGCTTGCCTCTGTGAGGAAAAAAAAAAGTTTAAAATATATATTTACATAAATTCTATAAACTGACAGAAGCTGCATATTAGACCAAAAGGGAAAAAGGAGAAAAGGAAAGTAGAGCTGAAGTGCTGCAAGTCCTGTTCATTACAGGGAGCTTTGACATGAAATCTTACTTATTGGTTGGCACAAGTGTGCCACAGAACATAGCAGAAAACATCTGCCAGCTGATGAAAAAATTTAATTTACTCTTTGTGTAAAAGCTACATGTGAGCAACAACAAAAATACTATGCCAGCTGGAAAAGCTGCTGTCTGTGACTCCAGCTCTGTGGAACACCAAACTTTGCAACTCTCATTCATGAATTATTAGGCCTGATGGATGCCAGAGTGACTCTGCTGCTGTGCCAATGAGAATAAATTCTGGATGATCACTTAAATGTGGACTGTGGATGTCTTGCCATGAGTACAGAAAACTTCTGAACTTTGTTTGCAGATAGTGTAAATTTGTGTGTATGGATTTCAAGAAAAGGTGTTCTGTCTATAAATGCATTGTAGACTTCATTCTCACTAAAATAATCCTTGAGAGCAACAGGCATGTAACCTCTTTACTAAATGTATCTCAACAGTCACCCTTATATAACAGTAGAGGTGGAGTGGAATCCAACAAAATTTTTACTGCAACAGATTCTGAGTCACAAGTTCTGTGTTCTCCCTTTGTAATGAGGATCCAATGAAAGCTACCTAATTTCAAGAATATTCTGACACTTTTACCTTCCAAGTATGACACTGTAACTCTATTTCTGCTTGCAGCTGTTTTCTGTCATGCAAGCATTATCTTCTGTACTTCTACTCAAAAATGAAATAGTGCTATGTAGATTTAAATGTTAAACTTACTTATGTGGTAATTCTCTCTTCTAAAAGTATCATCTCTGGCTTCTTGCAGTTAAAGTTTTAATTTACATAATAAACTGACCCCAGATTAACTGCAACTAATAACTTCATATATTGCTACTGAGTTGTAGTCTAAAAAGTTTTAGTAAGCTATTAAAGCTTTCATTGTTGTCAGGAGGTAAAAGCCACCTTCAGGCCTGTATTTTTCACATGAAATCAAGGCAACCTTGAAACATATGGGTAGGATTTAATATCAATGCAGAATGTAAGCAAAACTCAACTATGTAAATAGGAATTTATTATTTGGGAAAAGTGATTATTGTACTGGAATTTAAGAGCTCACCTGAAGTACTGTGTCCAGCTCTGGATCTCTCACCACGGAAAGGACATGGACTATATGGAGCAGGTCCAGGGTAGGGCCATGAAAAGGATCAGGGGGGCTGAAACACTTCTACAAGGACAGGCTGAGGGAGCTGGGGTTGTTTAGACTGAAGAAGAGGAGGCTCAGGGGAGACATAAAGCAGCCTTCCAGTACTTGAAGGGGGGCTACAAGAAGGCTAGAAAGGGAGGAACAATGGTTTTTACTTAGAGAAGAGTAGATTTAGATTGGATGTTAGTTTAATAGGTTAATCCCTGACGATGGGTTAACCTGTCTGTATTCTCCAACACAAAAGTGAGGGAAAAGCAACACACAAATAACTCCAGGATGAGACAAAGAGAGTGAGGTAAGGTAAGGGTTTAATATAAATGAGAACATAAATGAACAATTACCTTAGCCTATTTGCAGAAAAGGCACAGCAAAAAGCAGCAGCATGCAGAAGCAAATGAGCTGAACACTCAAGCTAGGGACCTACTCCTCTATCCCTCTCTGTCCTTCTGCCATCTCAGCGGAAGAAGAGCCAACACCCAAAACCCCACAAGCCAAATGAAGCATCCAGAACAGGAAACCTCTCGTGTTACAACCTGAACTTCAAGCCCCGTAATACTTTGCTCCAACCAACACTTTCATTTTGAAGCTAGAATGAGGCAGAATGGTTTTGAATAAAACCAGCAAATATTCAGCTTAACCCATTAGAGTTAGGAACAAGTTCTTTACCGTGACAGTGGTGGAACACTGGAACAGGTTTCCCAGGGAGATAGTTGAGGCCCCAGCTCTGGAGTTATTGATGGGCCAGCTAAACAAGGCTCTGAGCACCCTGATCTAGTGGAGCATGTCCCTGCTCACTTCAGGCAGGGTTAAAATAGATCATAGAATTATAGAATGGCTTAGGTTGGAAGGGGCCTCATTGATCATCTAGTCCAACCCTGCTACCGTACACAGGGATGCCTCTCAACTAGACTTGTCTGCCCAATCATCCAGTCCAGTCTTAAACACTTTCAGAGAGGGAGCAACCACAACCATCCTGGGAAACTTATTCCAAAGTCTCACCATGCTCATACTGAAGAATTTCTTCCTAAGATCTAGTCTAAAGCTATTCTCCCTCAGCTTGAAACCATTTCCCCTTAATCCTGTCACTAGACACCCTTATGAAAAGTCCCTCTCCAGCCTTCCTGTAGGATCCCTTCAAGCATTGGAAGGCAGCTTTAAGGTCCCACATGGAGTCCTCTCTTCTCCAGGCGAAACCACCCCAGTTCCCTCAGTCTATTCTCGTAGCAGACATGTTCCATCCCTTCAGTCAGCCTTGTGACCATCCTCTGGACTCACTCCAGCAGTGCTATGTCTTTCTTTTTATGGGAACACCAAATGTGGACAGGGTATTCAAGGTGGGATCTCACATAAGCAGAGTGAAAACCCAAACCAACCAAACACACACAACCCCCCTACCCCCAACCACCAGAAAACAAAACAACAAAAAACCCCAACCCATAAAACCCCAACCAAATAATGAAATACCACCACCACCAAATAAAACAAAATTAAATAAAACAAAACCAACCAAGTTATATTTCTGCTGCATATTGCCCAAAATCAGGGGTACCACTGTGTATTTGTAATAGATTTTTCAAGTTTCTCTATCATTAGGGAAAAAAACAACCAAAACCAACAACAACAAAAAGGAGTAAATTTGTGTCAATATCACTTTATTCAAAATACAGAGATATTTCACTGGAAACAATAACTGAAGTATAGTGTGAAGATAATGTCATTCACATGATTTGGAAAGGTTCAGGACAAAGCCTAAATTTAAAACTATAATATTAACATTTTTTGTGCAAGTACTAATATGTGTATGAACGTCCCATTTCTTACTCCCTGTAAAATCTACCCTACTATCAGAATTGTTATTGTTTTACTGGTCACCTATACGGAACTGTCATTGTTTTACTGGTCACCTATATGGTCCACACAAACACAACTAAGGTATGGTCATTTCTGAAGCCATTCCTAAGCCACTACTTTCTCTCTTGCCTTATGACAGATTAATGGTCTGTGAACCATCTAAATAAAAACTCTCTCTAATTCTACTGCTAAATCAAATATAATTTTTCTTCTTCAGCCTCAGGGCTTCCTTCCTTCCTTCCTTCCTTCCTTCCTTCCTTCCTTCCTTCCTTCCTTCCTTCCTTCCTTCCTTCCTTCCTTCCTTCCTTCCTTCCTTCCTTCCTTCCTTCCTTCCTTCCTTCCTTCCTTCCTTCCTTCCTTCCTTCCTTCCTTCCTTCCTTCCTTCCTTCCTTCCTTCCCAAACCTTCCTTCCCAAGCCTCCGCTGCCCTTCCCTAACTTCCTCTCCCCTTCCCTTCCCTTCCCTTCCCTTCCCTTCCCTTCCCTTCCCTTCCCTTCCCTTCCCTTCCCTTCCCTTCCCTTCCCTTCCCAAACCTTCCCTTCCCTTCCCTTCCCTTCCCTTCCCTTCCCAAACCTTCCCTTCCCTTCCCTTCCCAAACCTTCCCTTCCCTTCCCAAACCTTCCCTTCCCAAACCTTCCCTTCCCTTCCCAAACCTTCCCTTCCCTTCCCAAACCTTCCCTTCCCAAACCTTCCCAAACCTTCCCAAACCTTCCCTTCCCAAACCTTCCCAAACCTTCCCAAACCTTCCCTTCCCAAACCTTCCCAAACCTTCCCTTCCCTTTCCAAACCTTCCCAAACCTTCCCAAACCTTCCCTTCACAAACCTTCCCTTCACAAACCTTCCCAAACTTTCCCAAACCTTCCCAAAACTTCCCTTCCCAAAACTTCCCTTCCCTTTCTACATGAAAATGCATCTTGAGAGTCCAGCACTGTATAATGAATAACATAAGCAGTGACAGAATTATCCTGCAATCATTGATATAATAATAATGTTTCCTAAAGGTTTCAGGAGTTTGTTTTAGCCTCAGACTACCCAAAGTACTTCTGTCAATATTTAATCTGTATTGACTCATGGCTTGATTACAATGCATAATGCTGACCGCATCAATCTTCCCATAAAGCCTGGCTTCTGCTTCTGACAAAACTCTATTGATACATCTGATTCATCCTGACATTGCAAAGCTGAAAAACTGCTGAGATTTTCACTCTCCATAAATTTGTGTATATTATTACCCTGAAAGTACATACAGCTATATCCTACGAGGTTAGCTGCTGCTTCTGTTTGCCCTTTTCTATTCCAAGTGAAATAATGAAACAAAGAAATAATCATCATACAAAACCCTGTAAGGGTCTAGAAACATGCTTTAGGGAGTATCATAACTTGTGAACATCTCCTTCTTCCTCACAGAAATGTGAGGTAAACCAATAAAACCTCAAAGCTTTTTTATTACTTCTTCTTCTTTAAACAATTCTCAGCAAAACATCTTGGCATGCACTTAACTTTGCAATACTTGACAGTCCTTTGCTTAAAGAGATAGATGTTTAGATCCTAAAAGGTTTTGTTGAGCTGTGTCAAATATTGCTTTCTGTTTTACAATCTGAAGTACTGCAAATTGATTTATTCATTTGCTGTCCTGTTTCTAAAACAAGAATTCAAATTTACAATAATAAAAATGCACCTATGAATTTTATCTATGCATTGCTTTCCTTTTAGAGGTTTGATTTCTAAATCACTGAGTTTGCCTGAAAAAAAAATAACACATACCAAATCACACTGTTCATCACAATATTTCTGTTCTAGATTTTTCATCAAATAGTTACTGAATAGAAAAGCAGATAAGGATAGTCTAAAAAAACCCACAAAAATCTAATAACAGCAATAAATGTGCACAAAAAATGTTGGAAGGCAAATAAATTCAAAAAGCAACACATTGAGAAAAAGAAGAGACAATAATCTGGCTGCCACTAGACACATTTGAAACTAATGTCTTAGAACAAAAAAAAAAAAATCAAAACAAACAACCCCCCCCACACAACTATTTAGATGTGTCTTATGTATTCATCTTTACAGAAAGAGTATTCAAATCTATGGCAGCTTCTGTTGAAAAGAGCAGTCAATTAAACAAAATGAATGCCCATATATGTCCACATATAAGTTCTTGGTGTAGCAGATGCACGCAGAAGTTCTGGTAGAACACAGAAGAGCTGGTATGTATATCTCTGTTGAGTGATAAATGGATATATAACTGCTCTGCTGCTTTCTACACATATTTGCTTAGAGAGCATAGAAACAGGTTACAGTCACAAATATGTTTCCTATTCACTGCAACACAGTTTTGTGGTAGGTTCTGGAAACTAACTACAATATGCAAAATCAAATAGGTAGAAATCATTCTTAAGGACCAAATATTAGATCTTTCAAAATTAATCAGGAGTACAATTATTGCTGCTTATTAAATGTGCACTGCTTGAGGTTCATATTTAGGTAGTCTTTTTGCTATAAGTCAGTTCTCCTTTTACTGACACCCCATATAGCTTCATCAATTCAGATGTGATTACATACATTTCAACTCAAAACTAAGACCCAATTTTGCCCAAGATGTCTATGGCACAGATCATCAAGCTGTGTCTATAAATTAGGCTGTCTAGATTTGACTTATATTACCTCAGAGACTGTCCTTTATTTTTGGATTTAATTTAATTTTTGATTCACCTGAGAGTAGTGATTACACTTGCTTCAGGATTGCATACTTGATTGAAGGTCTGAAATTATTAATATATAGCAATGACTTTTCATTGATACATTGTCTGTAATAGTTCTTTTTCTCCAGTAAACAGAAACAATGTTGAAAATCATGTTTGCACAGTCAGTCTTATGATTGTAATGATGCTTTCTTGTCTGCTGATTTGATTTCCAGCTGAAGCATCAGTAGACAAGTTTGTAATGTTGCAGAAAACTGCATAGCGTGATCTGACACCTTAGTGGTTTTTAATCACAGTTTCCTACGGGAACAGTCAGAGACTCTGTTAATAAATTCAAGGCATGTCCTGCTTGCAAATTCCTGATTAATTTTCTAAATTCTTAAGAAATTTGCACACACAGTAGTACAAAGAGAAACAAAGAACAGTACAAAAGTAGAGCTGTAACAGCAGAAGGCTCAGATGTAAAGAAAACAGCAAGCAAACTGTCACCAGCTGTTAATCCAAAGGAATAACTGCACACTCTTACTGTCTTTTACAATACCAGGCAGCCAAGGAGTCCCAACACTTTTCAAGTCCCCCCCCTGAGCACTTCAGTGTCTCTGGTTCACAGATGTGACCAAGTGCTGTAGTCTGGCCCTCAGAAGTACGCTGCAGATTTTTCCAGCTGCTCTCTGTTAATCTGCTAGCACCACAATAAGAGGACACAGTCTCAAGCTGTGCCAGGGGAGGTTTCAGCTGGATGTTAGGCAGAAGTTCTTCACAGAAAGAATGATTGGCTATTGGAATGTGCTGCCCAGGGAGGTGGTGGAGTCACCATCACTGGAGGTGTTTAAGAAGAGGCTGGATGGGGCGCTTGGTGCCATGGTTTAGTTGATTAGATAGTGTTGGATGACAGGTTGGACACGATCTCAAGGGTCTTTTCCAATCTGGTTAATTCTAATAACTAATAATTTCTAATAAATAATAACTAATGCTGTGAAGAGAAGCCTACATAGGAAGAGAAATGTCCCTGCAGAAGTTGTATCAAAAGTGATTTATAATTTGTCATAAGAGTTGCTCTGGAAGCACGTTTCAGGATCTCAAATTCAAAACAAAGTTCTTCATCAGCAGCCTGACATATGTGTCCACTTTTGTAATCTTGTAAGTCTCCACTTCTTTTCTCATCCTGATGACTAATGATCCTGGGCTGTGTATGAAGCTACTAACAGATCACACAGCATTAAAAGCCATGATGAAATATTCAAGCAATATGTTAGATTGCTTGCCTGCCTTCTTTGACATCTAAGAAAGAGTGGCAGACCAACATCTCAGACTGCAAAAGATACTTCTCCACTCAAAGTGGTCCTCTGATGTAGTAGTACAAAGTAGAAGGAAAAAGATTCAGTCCTAAATTCTTCTCCTGTAGCTCAGTTGTGTTATCCTCATACTGCAACAAGCAACAACTTTAACTGCAGAAACAGCTAATTTTGAAAACAAACAAACAGAAAACCCACCACCACAAATCCATGAAGAAACAACAATGTTTATCAAAGTCATAGACTTCTTAGATAACTGCTGTGGTATTAAACAGGTATTTCTTTCCATGGTATAACATGAAACATGTAGATGAGTATAAATAATTCAGTGAATGGGCTATTCTATTGCCAGCTCATGGAAGAATCAACCAGAGTTAAAACCATCTCCTCCCGGTGAGTGACGTCAAAAAAAGTGTAGATTTGGATAGATTACACCAAGGGCAAACATAGCTAATCGTTATGAAAAAAATAATTAAAATGTATTTCTGTGAGTGAAAAACACCTCTGATTTTTCACTAGAATATACTAATACTGCTGTAGAGGAGTGGAAATCTCTAATGAGATGAAGCAACACGGTTTGAAAACATAAAGCAAGGCAGGCATTTTTAAGCAGAATTTCCATATCCTTTAAATATGAAAGAGGTATCTTTACTATATATCAATGCAAAATAGAACTAAATCCTATCATATGTAATCCAGGGCAAAATCCTATTTGTGTTCAAGTTAATGGCAAAGTTACATGTCATCCACAGAATTCTATTTTCCATCAAAATTTATTGGCTCCTGTTCCCCAAATGTGCTGTGAAAGATGTATTTTAGAAAGGAAGATTATTTCTCTTGGTAAAAGTAATTCATTATGATTAAATATGCAAATCCCACCTAGGAAGGCAACTAACTACTTGTTTTAAAACGTCTTTATGAGATTAAGGATGAAAATTCACTGTAGTTCTCATGTGAGAATTCGTGGCATTTATAGATTGTCAGGGAATATGGTTGTATGCTTCAGGAACAGCATAGCAAGCACAGTGAAAATGGCAGGTAGTCTTCGTGGAGCTCTTTTCTATCTTCCTCTTATTATATGACTGTTCCCTGAGACTCAGGAACACAACCATTCTTCCCTATTCATTGATGAAGCAGCAAAACACCTCATACTCCCAACAAGACAGTTAAATTTTGAAATGCTAAGTGGAAATATACAGAAAAACTGAGAAGTAGGTACTTTAGCTTAACTCAGTTCTCTGATTTACAAATAAATTAATTCAACAGACATTTATTTGTCAATATAGTATTTTAATTTAATTTAATTTATAGCATTGTCATTGTAAAAATGACCAAATAAAAGCTCTTTTAAAACATGATCTCTAAATTAAGATTTTTCTACTTATCAGCATGGTGCAGTGTCCAATTTGCATTTAAGGAGCCATTTATGCCAATTTCGTCTTGATGGCTGATAATTTACTGCCTTTTAAATTTTTTATTATTTATTTTTTTTAGATTATTAATTTAAACAATTTTAATATACATTGTTTCACTGTAACATTCTTGTATTTCAAAGCCATAAACTCAGTTGGAAACCTGTTCTCTGAGGAATGCCTATTTTCAGACAGGAAGAACAGCTGTATACATAAAATACAACATAGAAATTTTTGAGAAAGTCTAGATTTTGGGGGCAGACAGTCTGGTAAGAATACAACCTGGACCCCAAAAAAACTATCAGAAGTTCTTGAGGACATGATTTTTACTGAAGGGAAGGTCAAGGATCTCCTGTTTTGTTATAGATTCAAAGCATATGGCAAGATTCAGGCTGAGATGACATGTGAGTGAAAGAACAAGCATTGGAAGCACAACAAATACGTGGTATTTTCATGGGTTTAGGAGATTCTAGCACTTAAAAAAAAAAAAAAAAGAAAAAAGAAAAATCAAGATATTATCTAAAGCCTACTGACACCAAAAAGAATCTTTTCTAAGGAGAAGAAATAGGAATTCATTGTAATTTTGCCACATGCAAAGATTTGATGCTACCCCAGTGAATCAAAACAGAGTTGAACAGAACGGAGTTTCTCAGTTGGAAGAAAGCTACAATCATCATCCAGGTCAAGTGTTTGACCTTTTCAGGGTTTGATCAAAAGTCAAAACATGTCTACTGAGCACTGGTGAGGCCACACCTCAAACACTGTACAGAACATGTCCAAAGAAAAGCAACCAAGAAAGCGAAGGACCTTGAACTGAGGGAACTCCAGGTGCCGGAGAGGAAGGAAAGAGGAAGTGCCAGACCCTGCCATATAATTTATAGTGGTGCAAGGGATCATGGTAGGAAATAACCTAATTTCCTGTGTCCACCCACTGGTCTGGACTTCTGGATACAGGAAACACCCCTGTAGCAGAGGGCACCCAGCCCAAACTACGACAGCGGCCCAGGGGGGCACCATCCCCTGAGGTGTTTAAAAGATGTGGGGATGTGGTACTTCGAGTTTAATGTTTAGCAATAGTAGTGGTGAGATCTCTTCAAACCTTGAAAGTTCTATGATTCTATGATTTTATCACTAAGGACATTGTTCAAATGCCTCTTACACACTGACAGACATGGAGTATTAGCCACATCTCTAGGAATTCTGTTCTAGTTTTAGACAATTCTATTGTTAAAAACCAAAACCCTAAATGTGAAGTCGGACATTTGTTTTATGCAGCTTTGTAGATTTATTTTTTCCCCCAGTCTGATTTCAGGAATAGCTGATTCTTATTTGTCATTCTTATAGTAAGAATATTTTACTCTATTTATTCAGGTCTTGGAAAACAGTCTTCTGACGGATAATACAACTTTAGTTTCCCAGGAAGACTACCTAATTTGAAAAGTTTTACTAGCTCAGAAAAATGTGTGAAACTCTCCAGCACTTTTCTCAAATCACTTTGTAGTTCTTGTTCAAGGTGTACTAAGACTGGAGGCTTTAAGGCCTGGGATTAGAATCTTTGCTAAGACATGCACAACAATTTTCAGGCCTTTCAGCCCCCACTGCATGTAACCCATACAAAAAGATTTTTAGAATAAATCCTTTATTTAGAATAAATCCTTTATTTAGAATAAACCAAACCAGGTTGGAAGAGACCTTCAAGATCATTGCATCCAACCCATCAACCAATCCAACCCACCCAAACACCTAACCCATGACACCAAGCACCCCATCAAGTCTCCTCCTGAACACCTTCAATGACGGTGACTCCACCACCTCCTTCGGCAGCCCATTCCAATGGGCAATCACTCTTTCTGTATAGAACTTCTTCCTAACATCCAACCTGAACCTCCCCTGGTGCAGCCTGAGACTGTGTCCTCTTGTTCTGGTACTGGGTGCCTGGGAGAAGAGATCAACATCCGCCTGATAAGGTCACCGCTGAGCCTCCTCTTCTCCAGGCTAAGCAATCCCAGCTCCCTCAGCCTCTCCTCATAGGGCTTGTGTTCCAAGCTCCTCATCAACTTCGTTGCCCTTCTCTGGACTAGTTCCAGCAAGTCAACATCCTTCCTAAACTGAGGGGCCCAGAACTGGACAAAGGACTCAAGGTGTGGCCTAACCAGTGCAGTATACAGGGGCAGAATGACCTCCCTGCTCCTGCTGGCCACACTGTTCTTGCTGCAGGCCAGGATGCCATTGTCCCTCTTGGCTGCCTCAGCACACTGCAGGCTCATGTTCAGCCTACTTTCAACCAGTACCCCCAGGTCCCTCTCTACCTGGCTGCTCTCCAGCCATTCTGACCCCAGCCTGTAGCTCTGCATGGGGTTGTTGTGGCCAATGTGCAGAACCTGGCACTTGGATGCGTTAAATCTCATGCCGTTGGATTCTGCCCATCTGTCTAGCCTGTTGAGGTCCCTCTGCAGAGCCTCTCTACCCTCCAGCAGATCTACACCTGTTCCCAGCTTGGTGTTGTCAGCAAATTTACTGATGATGGACTCAATGCCCTCATCCAGATCATCAATAAAGATGTTGAAGAGCATGGGGACCAGCACTGACCCTTGGGGCACACCACTAGTGACTGGCCACCAGCTGGATGTGGCACCATTCACCACCACTCTCTGGGTTCGGCCATCCAGCCAGTTCCTAACCCATCGCAGTGTGCTCCCGTCCAAGCCATGGGCTGACAGCTTGGCCAGCAGTTTGCTATGGGGGATGGTATCAAAGGCCTTGCTGAGGTCCAGGTAGACTACATCCACAGGCCTCCCCACATCCACCAGGCGGGTCACCTGATCATAGAAGGAGATCAGGTTGGTCAGGTAGGACCTGCCCTTCCTAAATCCATGCTGGCTGGGCCTGATCCCTTGGCCATCCTGTAAGTGCTGTATGATTGCACTCAGGATGACCTGTTCCATAATCTTGCCTAGCACTGAGGTCAGGCTGACAGGCCTATAATTCCCTGGTTCATCCAACCCACCCTTCTTATGGATGGGCACAACGTTGGCCAGCTTACAGTCCTCTGGGACCTTGCCAGTGAGCCAGGACTGCTGGAAAATGATGGATAGTGGCTTGGCCAGCTCTTCTGCCAGCTCTTTCAGCACCCTAGGATGGATCCCATCTGGTCCCATGGAGTTGTGGGGATCCAAGCTGCTAAGGAGAGATCCAACCACCTCCTCATGGAGCATAGGGAAACTGTGCAGTTCCCTGGCTCCTTCTGCCAGCTCTGCAGGCCAGCTGTCAGGAAGATGTTCTGTCCTTCTAGTAAAAACTGAGGCAAAGAAGGTGTTAAGTATCTCTGCCTTTTCCTCATCCTTTGTTACAACATTTCCCTCCATGTCAACCAAGGAGTGCAGGTTGTCCTTTCCCTTCCTCTTGCTATTAATATATTTATAGAAGGACTTTTTTTTGTCCTTCACAGTAGAGGCCAGTTTAAGCTCCAAATGTGCTTTTGCCTCCCTAATTTTCTTCTTACATGATTTGGCAACATCCTTAAACATTCTGTGGGTTGCCTCCCCTCTCTTCCAAAGATGATACACCCTCCTTTTTTCCCTCAGCTCCATTAAAAGTTCATTAACCATCCAGGCTGGCCGTCTGCCCCGGTGGCTCATCTTCCGGCACATTGGCACAGCCTGTCCCTGAGCCTTCAACAATTCTTCCTTGAAGTAGGTCCAGCTCTCCTGGACCCCTTTATTATTAAGGGCTTTATCTCAAGGAACCCTCTGAATTAGTTCCTTGAGTAACCCGAAGTCTGCCCTCCGGAAGTCCAGAGTGGAGGTCTTCTTGCTGCCCCTCTTGGCTTGACCAAAAACCGAGAATTCAATTATCTCATGGTCACTGGACCCTAAACACCCTCCAACCACCACATCACCCACCAGCCCTTCCCTATTGGTGAAGAGAAGGTCAAGCATAGCCTTGCCTCTGGTAGGCTCTCGCAGCACCTGGGATAAGAAGCTGTCCTCCATGCATTCTAAGAACCTCCTAGACTGTCTCCTCTCTGCCGTGTTGAGATCCCAGCAGATGTCAGGCAGGTTGAAGTCGCCCATGAGAACAAGGTCCAGAGATCTTGAGACAGCCCTAAGCTGCCTATAGAATGCTTCATCAACATCTTCCTCCTGGTTGGGTGGTCTATAACAGACTCCAACCAGGGTGTCTGCCCTGCCGGTCTTCCCTCTAATTCTTACCCACAAGCGTTCAACCCGATCATCCCTAATCTCCATCTCAATGGCATCTGGTGCCTCCCTGATGTACAGGGCCACCCCTCCACCCCATCTTCCTTGCCTATCTCTCCTGAAGAGCCTGTAGCCATCAATTGCAGCGCTCCAGTCATGTGAGTCATCCCACCACGTCTCTGTGATGACAACTACATCATAACTTTCCTGCTGCAACAAGGCTTCCAGCTCCTCCTGTTTGTTACCCATGCTTCGTGCATTAGTGTACATGCACTTCAGCTGGGCTGCTGGTTTCACCTCCGACTCTGGCTTGTTGCCCCCAGACTCTTGCCTGAGGGGACTATTTTCAGCCCCTTCCCCCTTCGAAACTAGTTTAAAGCCCTGTCGATGAGACCTGCCAATTCCCTTCCCAGGATCTTTTTACCTTTGGGGGACAGGCCATTCTCATATACTGTGACCTTTCCCCTTCTCTGGGACAGATGTACTTCGTCTGTTGCCAGCTGGCCTGGTGCAGTAGAAAGTTTCCCAATATCAAAAAACCCAAAATTCTTTTGACTGCACCAGCCTCTAAGACACTTAATTATAGCTGCTGACCTGTTTCTTATGGTATTCCCTCCATAAGATACTGCAAGAAATAATGTTTTACTAAAGATTGCTAAGACTGTTACTTGAAGTTTATTTCTTTTTTTTCCACATCCTCCCTGGAAAAGTCCTAGTGGTTTTGGAGATCACTGGTCAGCATATGTCAAATCTGAAATTTTGTGACATGTACCAGACTTGATATGTTAATTATGCATATCCTGGAACATTCCTAGGTGAGAGACAGCCAGAATGAATTCTTGTAACTTATTTGCTTATGGTGATGTCCAAGTCCCTGAAGACAGCGTCAGACTCACTGGCAGAAGAGCACGTCTGACACCAGGGTACATTTATAGCAGTAGAACTACTACGAACTAAAGGAAAGAAAGACTTTATCATAGAAGAGCAAGACATGTGCTTAAAGATAGCAATCACGAGTCAGATGACATGATAATGAAAGGAACTGACTAACAGCCCTGAGAGTTCACGACTGGAGCCAACCCTCAGAATTGAAAGATAAAGTGAAATAGGTGCCTGACATCTGAGACTTGACCATGTCAGACTTCATGTGTCTTTGGCTGAAATGAGAAACAGTGATCTCTGTCAGAGAATGAGCATTTGACTAAATGCACCAAATTCACTCCTATCATAATACTGTCATGATCTTGGACTGTAGAGATTTAGTCTATTGAGTTCTGAGACTCAGTACTGATTTTTTAACTTACTGATTTATTTTAAATTCCTCATAGCAGTTATTTTCTTCCTAAAGTCACTGTGTCATGAAATTACTCATGGTTGCAGTTACGATAAATCACATTGATCCTTTTCCCAAGCAGCTGAAAATACACTTGGATCTATACCTCCATTTCACTCCTGTTTATAGTCACTACTGTTTATAGTCCCTCCTCAATCCAAAATCATATGTGAAAACAGTTATTGCAGTTCTTGCAGTGCCTATTTGCCAATCTCCAGTTGTTTTCCACATCATTGTTGCTTAGTTCCAGATTTAGAACCTCATCACTTTTAAAACTTCCCTATTGTCCCATTATCCAGGAAGTATAACCATTCAAATGTTCGAAACAGATGTGCTCTAATTATGGAAATACACCCACAAGTTGCAACTGGGCCTTCTTGAACCAAGTGGCATGATGAGAAAAGGATACTTGAGGTTCTTGGGTAGCTTGCGTGACAGCACGGTTTTCTTTAATGAATTTTTTAAAAAGGAAGGCAAAAAAGGAAAAGTAACATCAGATTCAGTCACCCATCTTCATGCTCCATTCCAGAGCATGTTAGTCACATAACATCCCCCAGGTGAGCATGACAATAAAAGAAAATTAACTCTTACCTTTTAATATCCTTACTTTACTTCACATTTGAGGCTAGATTGAACAACTAGAGCAGCAGATGCTCTTTCTGCTGCTATTGAAAATAAAAGCACTGTGTTGAAATTAAAGTGAGAGGAACGCTGTAAGGAAATGAGATTATGCTTCCAATTTCCCATGTGCATAAAAAATAGATGGAATTAGCCTAGTTCTGGGTATTTATATCTTCTTGTAAGAAGCTAACATACAGTATTAATGCAGAACACTCAGGTCAAGCCAGGCTTCACAATGCTAGCAAGGAAAAGCATCTTAGGGGATGAAGAAAATATTTTCAGGGGATTCCTATCCTTACATTTCATGCTTCTTATGAAAAAAAAAAAAAAGTGATGCATAAACACTCAGAAATTCTATCTTTACCTCTAATCACAGGGAAGGCAGTAAATAAATAGAATCAAGGAAGGGTAACTATGGTTTCCTCATTATATTTTTCCACCAAGATTCAGAATACATTTCCTGAATACTTCTTCTAACTTGTAATATGAAAAAAAAAAAAATTAAACCACAGCAGGAAAGTAAGCCATATATGAAAATACACCTTCTATTAGCTAACAACATAGCTGAAATGTAGCAAGCACAGAATTGCCATTAAAAAAAAATATATATATATATATATGTAATTCATAGACTGAAAATCTGTTTGAGAAATCTTTCTCAACAGACACTATGGAAACAGAGCTATTTCAAGGATTATGTTATGGCAAATTATGGATTCTTAATGTCTGCAACAGTATCACCTTTCATTGTGACTTAATTGTATTATGATTCATGAATTGTAGAATCACCCAGGCTGCATAGGACCTCAAAAGGTCGTGTAGTCCAATCCCCCTACAGTGAGCAGGGACATCCTCTACTAAATCAGGTTGCCCAGAGCCCCATCAAGCCTCGCTCTGAGTATCTGCAGGGATGGGGCCTCAACCACTTCCCTGGACAGCCTGTTCCAGTGCTCAACCACTCTCATGGTGAAGAACTTTTTCCTAATGTCCAATCTAAAACTATTATTTTCTAATTTCAAACCATTTCCCCTTGCCCTATCACTACAGGCTTTCATGAACAGTCCCTCTCCAGCCTTCTTTTAGGCTTCCTTCAGGTACTGGAAGGTCATTATTATATCTCCCCAGAGCCTGCTCTTCTTCAGGATGAACAATCTCAGCTCCCTCAGCCTGTCCTCATAGCAGAGGTGCTCCAGCCCCTGATCATTTTCATGGCCCTCCTCTGGGCCCACTCCAAGTCATTCCTGTGTTGAGGGCACCAAAGCTGGATGCAGTACTCCAGGTGCAGTCTTACCAGGGCAGAGTAGAGTGGCAGAATTGTGGGAAGTTTTGTCAAAGGTGATGACAAGGAGTCCAGTATCTTGCTCAAGGTGGAAATTGTGCTTACACTAACATTTGAGTCTCACTAAGCAAATTCTTCACAATTGTGGCAGTAGGATAAATAGAGAGCTGTCATCTCAGGTGTGCACTAAATCTCTGTTTGATCCTGAGATGAAAGTGTGGCTTAATAAAGACACATTAACAAAGCAACTACTAAATCTTCACGGTGCATCATTATTTAAGAAAAGTTTTTCTGTAGATGTGATCCACTGAGACACTTCAGTCTTTAGTGATCTTGGGAGAAATTCTTCACCCCATGTATAGAGATAGTGAAATGTCAGTATTTTACCCTGAGCTGTCATATAAAACACTTAGATCTACTTAATTTTTCAAAATCAGGTTCACTTTTGCAAGCAGTGGAATGTTATGTGAGGAGAGAGAAGGAATTTGGAAGTGTAGCACTTTACTCCTTGTATGAGGCAGTTGTTTGTCGTTTTCTTGTTAACTGACATGTTGTTTTCCTTCAGTATATGTCACAATGCAGTTAAAGTATGGTTTATTTTTTATTTTCCCTCCCTATCTATTCATAAGTAGTTTGTGAACACTTGATATTTTCACCTCAGTTATCATATATTGGAAAAGCTGATTAGAAACATGAGAAATGGAGAATTCAGTAGTAGTTTTGTTGGGAATTGTTTGCCCCTTCCTCAGAACTGCATGCATAACCATGCAACTCTTCATTAAATGGCATTGCATATGCAAAATGTTGTCCAGGAGATGATGCTAAGTTTTTCCAAACAAAATCCACTCAGGTATCTAACCAAATTCCTGAGCTGATTTTGTGATTAAATATCAATTTAACTAGGCATCGATTTAACTAGGCATTGCCACGTAGCTGGAATTAGGTGTCAATATAATTTCCTTAAATGCTTTGTGTTAAGCTTTCAGAAGTGTAAAGCAATGATTTTTTCCCATGTGCATCATAACCTTTGAAAAGATAAGACTAAATTAAGCAAAATAGTTTTCCTAGTCTCTTTTGTCATGTTCTTCATATGTTCCATATCTTCTAAGGACTGATACAGGAGAATAACACACACAACAATTGAGCATAATCTTTGAGGTATATTTTCAAGTGATGTCAGAACGATCTTTCAAAGCTATTTCTGACATGTCTCAATGAATTTATATAAATAGTCAATCTGCCAGCAGTTTGTGATGAAGTCATTTACTGGGACCAAATGCTATGGATCTTGATTCATAATAAAAGAAAACAGTTTTCATATTGCAATATATTTAGTTCTTTAATGAGTGGAATGACTACAACTAGGAGAACTTGAGAATTTGAAATGCTGCTTAAACATTGTGGCAGTGCCAGCGATGAGCAGTGTGAGCAATCTGGCAATCTGGCTCAACAGGCCAGAAAGCTCATTCTCTATGCTTCTCATGACACTACCCTTATTCCTCTCCTGGTGGCACTGGGCACCTTTGATCACAAGTGGCCACGTTATGCTGCAGATGTGACCCTAGAACTGTATCAGCACCGGCGGTCCAAAGAGTGGTTTGTTCGCACATTGTACCTCGGAGAGGTAAGATCCCACAGGAAGTCCCTTGCACAGATCTTGGGCATTTGGACTTGCCATGCAGGTAAAGCTGCAGAACAAGGCTTGTCCTGAGCATGCCAGCAAGCCAGATAAGAGTAAGGCACAGAGCACATTCATGCTAGCAAAAGTATCTTTTCTGTTGAGCTGGCTGTTGAGCTAGAGAAGGTTTAGACAAAGACTTTGAACCTCTGACTCTGTGTGTTTGCCTCAGCTAGCACAGTTCCTAGCTGCAGAATGCAGCAGTATCAGAAAGAAAGGGGAAAAAAAAAAAGGGGGTGGGGTGGGGTATGTGCCTCTAGCAATGCATGAGATCTGTGGTTGAGTCCATCGTCAGTAAATTTGCAGTTACACCAAGCTGGGGGCAGGAGTTGATCTGTTAGAGGGCAGGAGAGCTCTGTAGAGGGACCTTGCCAGGCTGGACAGATGGGCAGAGTCCAAGGGCAGGAGACTTAACACATCTATGTGTCGGGCTCTACACATTGGCCACAGCAACCCCATGCAGTGCTACAGGTTGGGGGCAGAGTGGCTGGAGAGCAGCCAGGCAGAAAGGGACCCAGGGGTACTGGTTGACAGTAGGCTGAACATGAGTCAGCAGTGTGCCCAGGTGGCCAAGAGGCCAATGGCATCCTGGCCTGTATCAGGAAGTGTGGCCAGCAGGAGCAAGGAATTCATTGTGCCCTGTACTCAGCACTGGTTAGGCCACACCTTGAGTCCTGTGTCCAGTTCTGAGTTCCTCAGTTTAGGAAAGATGTTGAGTTGCTGGAAGGTGTCCAGAGAAGGGCAACAAAGCTGGGGAGAGGTCTGGAGCACAGCCCTGTGAGGAGAGGCTGAGGGAGCTGGGGTTGCTGCTTAGCCTGGAGAAGAGGAGGCTCAGGGGAGACCTTCTTGCTGTCTACAACTCCCTGAAGGGAGGTTGTAGCCAGGTGGGGGTTGGTCTCTTCTCCCAGATTTCACTACCAACAGAACAAGAGGACACAGTCTCAAGCTGTGCCAGGGGAGGTTTAGGCTGGATGTTAGGAAGAAATTCTTCCCAGCATGAGAGATTGCCCATTGGAATGTGCTGCCCAGGAAAGTGGTGGAGTCACCATCATTGGAGTTTTTTTAAGAAGAGCCTGGATGAGGCACTTGGTGCCATGGTTTAGTTGATTAGATGGTGTTGGGGGATAGGTTGGACTTGATGATCTCGAAGGTCTTTTCCAACCTCGTTATTTCTATTCTATTTCTATTCTATTCTATCTATCTTGTGTAGGCCCAGAGCCTGACATGGTGGTAGGCCATGCTCAGCATAAATGCAGAGCCAGCTAGCAGTGTAGCAAGAGAGTGATGTGCCTGCAGCATTTAACTAAAACAAGGCACTGGTAGCTACAAACACGGAAAGTTATCTTGAACAACAGGACATGCACCTGCATCAACAAACCTTCTGTGTCGTTAGTAGTTGGACCAATAATCTATAATAGTGTGATGTGTGGTCACTCAGAGGGAACCAATGAAGCCATGCCAACAAGGCACTCTGAGTTTATATCAGTTGTAGAAGTTCCCTTGCTATGCACTTCTGCCTTTCCTGTCTCTCCTTCTTCTATGCTTTACTGTGCTATACTCTCACTACAGGCCTGCACCATAGGCCTGTAACACTGGAACAATAAAGGAAAAATACTCAATCATATTGGTCAGCTGTATTGATTCCAATCTCCGTCGCCCATAGAACATAGTTCAAAAATATGTTACAAAGGTACTGCTTCACTTTCATGAGATAACTTGTCTTGGTCAGCTTAACATAGAAGTCTGTTTTCTTTTCTTTGCCTAAAATTTTTTTCATGGAAAAAGTGGTCAGACATTAGAATGGGCTGCCCAGTGAGGTGGTTGAGTCACCAACCCTGGATGTGTTTTAAGGTTGTTTGGGTGTGGTGCTTGGGGATATGCTTTAAAGGAGACCCTGGTAAAGTAGGGCTATTGGTTGGGCACACTAACTGTTTGATGTCCTTATATTTAAACACCCCAAACAACACATATAACTCAAGGTGGGGTCATGCCAGTACAGCATAGAGTGCGACGATCACCATCTTGACTGGCTAGTTGTGTTGTGTTTGATGCATCCCAGGACACAGGTGGCCCTTTGGGCTGCCAAAGCACACTGTTGACTCATATTCAATCTGTGATGAACTCAGAGCCCCAAGTCTCTTTACACAGGGCTGCTCTGCAGCTGTATGCAATTTGCATATAGCTTTCCTCCTTCACCCTCCTGATCCCCAGACTCACCAGGAACTAATTTCCTGGATAAATACATAATTACCAGGTGCTGTTATACCATCACTGACAGTTAACAAATGTCACCAGTGTGCTTAGCATTATTTCAAGTGGGAAAACTCAAAGCTTCTTTGCCATGTACCAGAGCTTGGTGTGTTAATTTTCAGATACTGCTCCAGATCAGCCTTTTTGCTTTATGTACTGGGGTAATCTAAGAGGTTTCCACTGCTGTTTGTCACCTGGATCTGCAGCTCAAGGAACTTCCACAGTTATTTACATTCCAGTATAGCAAATGATATTATGAGTACCCAGTGAACCTCACAGATGTGAAAATAGCATATGGATAAGAGCTCAAACACAGACCCTTTCTCTCCTTTCACTGTAGATGACTGCTCCACCAAAACAAGGTGGTATTTAAAAACAACTATTCTTTTCTTATTAAAACAAGAAATTTAAATTATTGCTGGCAGATGTATTAGTGTTTTCTTCATGAGGCCCAGGCTTGTTATCTTCCTACCTTTTCCTCTCATTTGACCCCACTGATAGGAATGAAAAGTGGTTATTGTGCATCCCTAAGCTATTATTAGAGTGAACACAAGAACTATGTGAGATGTTTATCAGCTTTCTAAAGAGTTTGAGCTTTGCTTTTATAGGATGAATCACTGGTCAATGAATCAAACCCCTCCTTGGTTTCAAATTACCTTTCAGCTGTTCCTGAGTCTTGTAACAATATTTTAACATTGTTCCTTTGCTCTTATCTAGGAATGATTTTGATGAGATTTTAATGGGCATATTTATGGAGACAGATTAAGTAAATAACAGTGTATTCCAACAACTACATTTAAAAGTAAATTGTCACAAAGATGGAATTGTCCTGTTTTCCAAGACACCTTTCTAGAAAAACTCAATTTCTTTCTGTCTAATGAACTATGTAACAGCTCATGGGGTCTCATCACGCAGTTAAAACTATGAAAGAAAATTTGCTGTGGCAGATATCTAAAATTCACTGCCAGCCAACAAACCTTTAAAAGTCTCATTTTCCTCTGAAGAAATTTGCTTAGTCACCATAAACTGACAAGTGTGTGATATCTTCTTAAAACTTCGTAGCTGGTGTAAACCACAAAAATTGTGGACCTCATTTCAATGAAATTGAGTGAGACGGAGGTCTTTGAGAAGAGAAAAAATTCTCAATGACAAGGATAGACAAAAATTACAAAGGAGAAAAGGTAAAGGCTGGGAGGGGAAATCCAGACACAAGAAGAGAAGAAGTTTAAAAACCCCAAACATACAGAGCCAAAAAAACACCCTGCACAACTTCTAAGGAAAATATAAAGTGAGACTGAACAGCTATATTTTCAGTACTCTGGAATGGAAGGAAGAAGCTTTTCAGTATAATTTAGAAATACTTTTGTGTCATTCCCCAAATTAAGAAGACTTCAAAACACCAAGCACTCTCTTAGGGAAGCTTGGTAGGTTAAATCTGCATTTTGGTTAAACGTGATGAATATATTATGGCATTTCTATATCATGCCCAAAATTTTATAACATCTTGCAAACTACAACACACTTTAAAATGACTATTTCTTTGCATTTCTATTTCAGATGTTCTTAATGGTTACAAGCTCTTTAGGCAAGACAGATGAGGGAGAAGAGGAGAAGGGGTGGCCCTGTATATTAGGGAATCCCGTGCTGCCACAGAACTTGAGGTTGAGGATGAAAGGATTGAGTGCCTGTGGGTTAAAATCAGACGGAGGGCTAACAAAACTGACATCCTGGTTGCAGTCTGTTGTAGACCACCTATTTTTATAACTATATGAATGCTAAAAAGAGAGGCAAGAAAACCTCCACTCTTTATTGGGCCTGGAGGGGAACATTGTAACTAAAGATGAGGAAAAGGCTGAGGTTCTAAATACCTTCTTTGCCTCCATTTTCAATAATGAGGCAGGAGGACATCAGGACAAGTGGCTTCCTGAACTGGTAGATGGGGTCAGGGAGCAGCATAATCCCCCTGAAATTCATGAGGAAGTATTTAGGGACTTGATGAGCCACTTGGATACTCACAAGTCCATGGGACCAGATGGGATCCATCCTAGGGTGATGAGAGAGCTGGCAGATGAGCTGGCCAAGCCTCTCTCCATCATTTACCACCAGTCCTGGCTCACCTGAGAGGTCCCAGATGACTGGAAACTGGCCAATGTGGTCCCCATCCACAAGAAGGGCTGAATGGACGAACCTGGAAACTCCAGACCTGTCAACCTGACCTCAGTGCCAGGGAAAATTAGGAAGCAGATCATCTTGGGGGCAATCACAGCATACCTGAAGGATGGCCAAGGGATCAGGCCCAGCCAACATGGATTTAGGAAGGGCAGGTCCTGCCTGACCAACCTGATCTCCTTCTATGATCAGATGACTGCCTGGTGGATGTGGGGAAGACTGTGGATGTAGTCTACCTGGACTTCAGCAAGGCCTTTGGCACTGTCCCCCACAGCAAACTCCCGACCGAGCTGTCAGCTCGTGACTTGGACAGCAGCACCCTGCACTGGGTTAGGAACTGGCTGGAGGGCCAAGCCCAGAGAGTGGTGGTGAATGGTGCCACCTCCAGCTGGCAGCCAGTCACTAGTGGCGTCCCCCAGGGATCAGTGCTGGGCCCAATCTTATTCAATGTCTTTACTGATGATCTGGATGAGGGGATTGAGTCCACCATTAGTAAGTCTGCAGACAGGGAGCAGGTGTTCATCTGTTAGAGGGTAGGAGGGATCTGCATAGGGACCTTGCCAGTCTGGACAGATGTTCAGAGTCCAGCATGATGGCATTCAACAAGTCCAAGTTCCAGGTGCTGCACTTTGGCAGTAACTTTGAAGTAACAAGTTAACTGATGGGTGATAATTATATTCTGTGCTGTTATTTTGTTGGGAAGAAATCCAATACATCGATAATGACTGAAAGAAAATTCTGCCTCAGAAAGTCTGAACATCTTTCAAGAAAAGATAATGCCAGAGCCTACTCTGAACTCTCTTATTCTTATTCTTATTCTTATTCTTATTCTTATTCTTATTCTTATTCTTATTCTTATTCTTATTCTTATTCTTATTCTTATTCTTATTCTTATTCTTATTCTGTCCCCCAGGGATCAGTTCTGGGCTCCACCCTGATCAATATCATTATTGATGATCTGGATGAGGGGATTGAGTCAGTCATCAGTAAATGTGCAGATGACACCTAGTTGAGAGCAGGTGTTGATCTGTTAGATGGTAGACGGGCTCTCCAGAGGGATCTTGACAGGCTGGACAGATGGGCAGAGTCCAACATGATGATGTTCAATAAGTCCAAGTGCTGGGTGCTGCACTTTGGCCACAACAACCCCATGCAGTGCCACAGGCTGGGGTGCGAGTGGCTGGAGAGCAGCCAAACAGAAAGGGACCTGGGGGTACTGATTAACAGCTGGCTGAACATGAGCCAGCAGTGTGCCCAGGTGGCCAAGAAGGCCAATGGCATCCTGGACTGCATCAAGAATAGTGTGGCCAGCAGGAGCAGGGAAGTCATTGTGCCCAAGTAGTCAGCGTTGCTTAGGCCACACCTTGAGTCCTGTGTCCAGTTCTGGGCCCCTCAATTTAAGAAGGACATAGAGACTCTTGAACGTGTCCAGAGAAAGGCAACGAGGCTGTTGAGAGGCCTTGAGCATAAGCCCTGTGAGGAGAAGTTTTGGCTCTAGGTGAGGAGAAAGTTCTTCCCAGAGAGCATGATTGGCCTTTGGAATGTGCTGCCCAGGGAGTTGGTGGAGTCACCATCCCTGGAGGTGTTCAAAAAGGATTGGATGTGGCACTTGAAGCCATGGTTTAGTTAGTTATGAGGTGTTAGGTCATAGGTTGGATTTAATGATCTCTGAGGTCTTTTCCAACCTTATTGATTCTCTGATTCTAACAAAGAAACACACATTTAGCAAATAATATCACTTCTCTATTGCTTTGAACTTTTTCTCCTGATCAGCATTTCTTAACTATGTGTTCAATTTGAGTTATAACAGAACACATTCTGTTCCGAGATTTTTTACTTTTCAGCTCAATTTCTCTGAGTACTTTCTGAAATTAACACCATGTTTTTGCTGACAACACTCAATGTTTCTAGCTAGCACCAAGGATTAGTGTGCAGGCCCAGGTCAGTGCTAAATTTTGTTTGCTTCACTGAATCTGCAAAGTAAAAGTCTGCACCTGCAAGAAGAATTTCAGGTGACCTTCAACTGACCAACAAGGCATTCCATTCCATGTGTACCACATTTGGTATAAAGATGAGATATCATGAGGGCCAAGTTTTTCTCTTTCTCTGCCATAATGATTAACATCCAAGGAGGTCTCTCTCTATCCTATCTTCATTCTCGATCCATAGCATGAATGGTGACAGTGACTAACACCAGAAAGGTTGAATTCAATGTTTTGTATATATTTTATTGTTATTATTTTCATTAAAGCATTTTTACTTTTCCAGTCTGTAAGTTTCTCTCCCTTATTTCCATACTCTTCCCTTTGGGAAGGAGGAGGGGTTAATAGAGAGTATCTGTCATTCCTTTAGTGGCCAGCCCAGCCCTAACTCTTGACATGGGGAAGCTACTGGCATGTAAAATCCAGACCTCTGTTTCATGCCTATGCAGCATTGCATTTGTCTCATTTTCTCAAATGGATAAGAAGGGAAAGTTGCTTCAACTAAAAGGTCACAGAAAACTTCCTTCAAGGACTGGATCTTTCCTTGTGAATATAGAATAAGAAGTGGTACTTTCCCCATTTTATTTAGCTATGCAAAGGCTATCTCTCCCAGGTGACCTGACACAGACCCAGTCAACACCATACATAAAGAAAATCAATGGCATCAAGTCACTAAACAATTACTCCATCTTCTTTAAAAATGCACAAGTCTTCAAAAGAACAAGGATTCAGAGACTGATTAATTTGCCATTTGACTGGGAGATTGCACAAGTTGCATTATTTAAGAAGTTACCTTGCATTTGTGTCCTCAAAGAATGGACCAAGATCAAAGTCTCAAAGGATGATATGTCCCCTGGAAAAAATATAATAAATCAAAAAATAAAGGTGACAATATGATGGGAAATACAGATCTGAGTCATGGTTGTAGGAGTTTAATAAACAGGTTGTTTGTGTAAGTTCCTAATGAACATTGTTCTTTTTCACCCAAAACCCACTAGTTCTGCAAACACCTAAATTTGAGTGGGTATTGAAGAAGCACTTTTTACATGTCATTTAAATGCAAGTCCAGAAAGGTGCCAATTAAAAATATTTGGAAATGACAACCAATTTCAACTAGAGCCAAGTGCTGAAGGATCCTTTTAAAGATGAGATTTTCAAGTGTTTCTAAAATCTGGTGATCCAGGAGGGTTATGCTTTTTGCAGGCTCCTAAAAAATTCTTGTAGTCTAAAAACTAATTAATGCCTTTACATTTTCACCACCATCTTCTAAACAGGGATACTGCTATGATGTGCAAGAGATAGGAGGAGAAATTGGTAAGATAATCAGACTAGTGAATGCAAAAGCATTGCAGTAGTTTCTTTGGCCTAATAGTTATTTCTAAACCTTTTGTTCAGAATTAATGCACTATATTCAGAACAGCCTTACCTTGCTTTCATGAAAATTACTTCATAAGATGAAAGAATTTTGTGTCAAAGAAAAAGGCTCGCAATGGAGTAAGATGTTTAACCAGGGCTTACAGTGACAGGACATGAAGGAGGGCAGATTTAAATGGGATATTAGGAAGAAATTTATTATATTAAGGGTGGTGACACACTGGAAAATGTTTCCCAAAAATGTTGTGGATGTCCCCTCCCTGGAAGTGTTCAAGGTCAGGTTAAACAGGACTTTGATCTAGGGATAGATGTCTCTGTTGATGACAGGGGATTGGACAGCTGAACTTTAAATATCCCTTTCAACCTTTATGTTTTAATAATTATTCAAGTTATTTTAACTTGTGCTTGACTCTTGAATAAAAAGATCCCCTAACACTTTCAGGGGCAATTGTGTAAGTACTTCAAGTACAAAAACATTTTGAGTATCAAAATGAAGAATTAATTGCAAATGAAATCACAGGATTAGTCCACAATAGCAATGAAATCTCACATACACTGTGTATTGACAAGTCAAAACAACTGCTCACCATGATACAGCACTACCAGAGCCACCAGGGCCCTGATGCTGGACAATATTTAGGCACCTAAGAGTATTGATTTTGTACTGTTCAACTCCATTATGAAATCAATGGCAACTGCTTGATGCTCAAGGCTTTTGTAAAATCAAACTGTCAATTCTGAGACAGAAATATAGATTTAGAAATCACACTGCAGACAACTGCTTTTTTAACGACTTGGCCCTGGGAGACCAGCACAGAAATATTAAAGGTCATGTGCAAATCAAAGAACATCAACATTAACACTGTTTTGGGCATAGGTTTTAAAGTCTGACTCCAAAGTGGTACAAGTTGCAATGTAGTTTCTCACCTATACCAACTTGTTTGTGCTTTGTATTATTGGTACAATCACTTGATATGACCCTGAAAGAAACTCTGAAAACAAATCCATTTCTTTGTTTTCAGAAACTCATAGTAGCTGATGTCCTTTCCTTTCCTTTCCTTTCTTTTGTTTATTTCTTTTTTTTTCCTGGTGTCACTATGAGGCACTGCTCTTGATATTTAAAATTTACACTGCCAAAAATCAAGGAATTTTGTTTCTTTGAGGCTGTATTAAATAATTTATGCTGCAAAAGAAACTTTATTTATTTGTTCAGAATAATAAAATAAATTCTTAGTTAGTTGCACTTTTTCTAGTTGATACTTACTGACCACTGTCTAAGCCAAGCAAGACATGTGCAGGAGCTGTGGTGACATAACACTCTGAGATGGCTGTGTAAAAGCTTTAATTGCAGTGATGCTGCAGGACTAACCCTACAAAATGAATGGAACCCAGAATTAGAGCCTCATGTCTTACAAGAAGAGAACTGAGGTTATTTAGCCTGGAGAAAAGGAGGCTCAGAGAGACCTTCTTACTCTAAAAATATCTGAAAGGAGGTTGTAGCAAGGTGAGACTGTCTCTTTTCCCAAGTAACAAGTGATAGGACAGGATGAAATGCCCTCAAGCTGCACCAGGGGAGGTTTGGAGTAGATCTTAGGAAAAATCTCTTCACTGAAAGTGTTTTCAAACACTGGAACAGTTCGTCCAAGGAAGTGACTGAGTCACCATCCATGGCTGTATTTAAAACAAGTGTAAATGTTGCACTTACGAACATGGTTCAGTGGTTTACTCGACAGTGTTTAGTTTACAGCTGGACTCAATGATCTTAAAGGTCTTTTCCAATCTAAATGATTCTATGATGCTATTTCCTGCATACTTATATGAGTAGGATTTTTTCCTTTATTCCAGGGTAATGCTTAAGACTAAGATGCTTTACGGCAAATATGTTTACTATTTAGTTTTATTCAAATAGAAATTAATCTCTAGATCGGTAAGAAAGAAATCAGGATGGATTCTTATGTTGGTTAGGGCTGGGCAAACATAACAATAAATTCTATATAGATTCTTCTGGGTTTCAGAATCTATACTCATTTAAGGACAAAGAAGAAGAGAGAGAAAGCGTCTTGCCTTTAAGATATGTGACTAGGGTTCATGTAATGGGGATTTGCTGACTTCAACATTTTCCTCCCTTGGTATGGATCTTTCTTCTGTGCTGGAGTTTTCACTTCCACTATCCCTCCCCAGTTGTTTCTTTTATCTGTTCAGATTCTAAGACTTGGGGGTGGAAAGAGAAAAAAGCATATTCAACTTTAAAGCTGATTTGTCTCATATGCTTATTTGCAGACTTTGACATAGACATTAATTGAAAGTGTGCATAGCTTTCTGAAAAATCAAGGTGCACTTACAGCCAGGTAGGCACTTTTGTCTCAGTGTTGGCTTCCAGGCACTCACCCTGGATACACACATTTCCCTTCTGCCAGTCCTTTCTGACACACCATTCCCACTCACACACCCCAGCTCATGCACTCCAACTTCTTTGCAGGATCTGCAGAGGGATGGGGCACGCTTCAGCTCCTGCTGATGGATATGGAGTCAGCAAAGAGTGCAGGAAAACATATGCTGCGCCCTGCAGACATTCTGTTTTCATGCATTCGTGCAGTGCACAACACAAACTTAGTTTAATGATTTGCACAATGTTCTACACTATTCATATTCTGCTTTATATTCATAAGTTTGTAGCATATGAATTTCCTTTTGTTCTGAAATACTAACATAAATAAATGCTGTTGAAGTTATTTGCAGAAATTACAATGTCCATTCATATTGTGTAACCGAATCAAAGCATTTCCCTTAAGTTTGAAATCTTCAGATGAGTTAAACCCCAAATCATTTTAGCTTTTTGCTGCCCAGCAATGTCACCTTAGTTTCAAATGGCTTTAATACCTCTGTCACAGAAGAACTAATAAATAAATTAAAAAAATAAAAAATTGACAATTAAAAGTTCCAAGACTATCAATAAAACCGCAGAATCAATTCAGTCCAAAACATTAGGAACAGCATAAGTGGCATAAAAACTTCAGAAGTCTTATTTTAATTGTAGATTGATTAACAATTAGAAATCATTAAAATCAATTGGCATTTCTGAGGGTTCTATACATTTCAATGTAGATATGCACATAGACTTTTAGATATATCAAGGTATCAATAGATAAATGCAGCCAAGAGGGCCAATGGCATCCTGGCCTGCATCAGGAACAGTGTGGCCTGCAGGAGTAGGGAGGTCATTCTGCCCCTGTACACTGCACTGGTTAGGCCACACCTGGAGTCCTGTGTCCAGTTCTGGGCCCCTCAGTTTAGGAAGGATGTTGACTTGCTGGAATGAGTCCAGAGAAGAACAACAAAGTTGGTGAGGGGTTGGAACACAAGCCCTTATGAGGAAAGACTGAGGGAGCTGGGGTTGCTCAACCTGGAGAAGAGGAGACTCAGGGGTGACCTTATCACTCTCTACAACTACCTGAAGGGAGGTTGTAGACAGGTGGATGATAGTCTCTTCTCCCAGGCAGCCAGTACCAGAACAAGAGGACACAGTCTCAGGCTGCACCAGGGGAGGTTCAGGTTGGATGTTAGGAAGAAGTTCTATACAGAAACAGTGATTGCCCATTGGAATGGGCTCCCCAGGGAGGTGGTGGAGTCGCCGTCATTGAAGGTGTTCAGGAGGAGACTTGATGGGGTACTTGGTGCCCTGGGTTAGTTGTTTGGGTGGGTTGGATTGGTTGATGGGTTGGACACGATGATCTTGAAGGTCTCTTCCAACCTGGTTTGGTTTATTCTAATAAAGTTATTCTAATATATAGAGAGACTTTTATATCAAGAACTTCTTCCTCTTTACAAAATTCCAGTGTAGACCAATAATTTTAATTATAATGTATAGGACCTGTCATGAAAGCAAAATAACTTCACACGCCTTGTGTTTCAGCAGTTCAGGATACTGTATGTATTTAATTTCCCTCTGCGGGTGGAAAACAAAATAAATCAGTACTCTGTTAATCCATTTGCCCATGCTGCCTGAGTGGTCCAGAAATGCAGGAAGAACACCAGCTCCACAACAGCTCTTTTATAATTCCCTAGAGCAGAGTGCTGAAAGAAAACACAGCAAGCCATCCCTATGCTGACTCCTAACTTCTGAGTGAAGCTAGATAAAAACAGCCACAGTGTGTCATATATACAAACTGTATCTCGCAAACCCACTTAGAATGGAAGCTGTGGCAGGGGAATTGTTATTTATCTTGAGAAATTAATGCCTTCCTGGGTTACTTAAGGGTTCATTCAGGTTTAGCTCATCCCTTTGTCCAAAGATGTGCCTGAAGTCTCAAGCTGGTCCATAAAGAATTCCCTAACAGCTATTATGATGTGTCATTGCAGTTAAATCTCAGGATAATTCTGCAAGTAAATGAGGCATTTCAAAGGTGTGACTTTGTATCAAAGAGTCAGATTCCAACACGTAGCAGTAAATGTCTAATACCTTTTTTTCAAGATTTCCAAAAGTGGTTTTATTTTGTGGTCCAGCTTCTCATCTCCATCATATCAATCTCTAGGTGTGAAAAAAACCCACACTCAAAATGCCTCCTAAAGTGACAAACTGCCTTCCCCTGACCATGGAGCTTCTGAAATCATGCTGAGCATCTCATTAAAAGACTCTCAAGTATTGTTGGCTTTCTGCCTGAAATTTGCATGTGAAGGGTTGTTGCTAGCCTCAAGGAGCTACTTTTGTTTTTCTTCTTTAACTCTGGAAAATGATAGCTTCTGAAGAAAGAACTTTTTCAGATTATCTGTGCTCTCATAGGAGGCCAAACTCTTATTTTATTTTTCAAGTGTAACATCAAGGAGTACTTATATCCAGAGGATGATGAAGCGGGGGAGGGGGGTGTAGGAGAAGGTAGGGGTAGGACTGAAAGTGGATCGTTGCAATCGCTGTTACAAAATTAGCCCCAGGCTTCTCCTCCAGCCAGGGAAAGAGCAAAATTCACCAGATCTCTTCCAAAACCCAACCCCCCCATGAGTTAGCTCGTAGCAAAATGTTATAGTATCTTTGACTCAGCAGTGCAAAACTGTACTCATCTTCTCACAGAAAGCAGTGAGCTTCTGTTGAGTGTAAGATGGGATTTGTTGAGACCTGTTGGCAAACACAAGTGGGGTGCAGGGCATCTGCAACACTCATGCCAGCATGCCCACCATTTTCAATGATACCTCTTGGAGGAGAAAAATAAACATTGTCTTAGACTACAATTTCCTCTGTACTTTTCACAGTCCTATTTCACAAAAGGACAAAATGTCTTAATTTCAAAATATTATTCTTTTTTTTTTTTTGGTTTTTTTTTTCATTATGTTATACAAACATATCTTGATAAGAGGATGTGAAGGGGCAAATCACAACACAACACAGTTGCTGTTCCTCTAAATAAAAAGAAACTGTTGTAGTATTAGATGGTTTTCTAGTAAAATAGTTGCACTACTGTATCTGATAGGATAATGTGGAGAACATGTTAACAGGTGTAGTTTTTTACCTTTGCTCATGAACAGAAATAATATTAATTAATTTTAAAATGGATAAAAGATACAGCCTGGCAAATTAATAATGATTTAATGGAAAATAAAATGGACTGCACATTTTTAATATTAGTGCTATATTAACATTGCATCAGAGCTAGACAGTGTAACATTTATTATACAGCAAAGGAGAACAAGGAATGACACTTTTTTATTTGCTTTGTACCAGCACTGTTTCCACCATGAATGATAAAATTTAAATCACATTCGTGTATTTCAATGAGAATGTAAAACTAGATCTGCAGATACTACAGCTGTATTTAGCATTAAAATAAAACTGGTTTGTTGTCAGTAGGGGTATTTTTAACATTGAAAAAAACTTCAGTTTTAAAATTACTTCTAATTTAGAGCGCAGTGAAACAAAGCTGAGACATCTTTACAAGATTTGAATTGTGTTTTTGACTTAAAATTCAACACATTTGTTACAAAAATTTATATAACAAGACATTGAACACCCTAAATATTTATTAGCTATATTATGAATTTGGCCACTATAAACTGTACCATTTTTTCTCTCTGTCAGTGTAAATGTTGTTTTTTTATATTGCTTCTTTTCAATAAATAAACCCATTCCTTTTCAAGAGAATTAAACTGATCTGTTTTGATTATAACTGGGCATTTAAAGGGATATATTTAAGACTTTTCACACACTGGAAACCACAAACTGGATTTAGGACAAAATGTGCATTTGCTGTGTGGGTATCTTTCCAGTAATTTCAAAATATGCTTATAAGGGAATATTGGTATTGTGCTCTTGTTTTATTTTGGTTTGTTTTGGTTTGTTTTGGTTTGTTTTGGTTTTTCACTCTGAAATAATTTAAAGCACAATTTATTTGAATGCTAAAATGATTTTGAGGAACATTAATAACCTGAAGATTATATTTCTTCCCTTGATTTGCAGAAAAATCTGTTCCACAAGAACTGCTGGGTTTTTTTTAAATGCCCTTGCTTTTTGGTTGTTGGGTTTTTTGGGTTGGTTTGTTTGTTTGTTTTCTTTTTTAAATGGTTTGTGATAATAATCTGTAAGACGTTGTTAGGAAAAGGAATCCAGCTCATCAGATATTCTGTGAAGAATGCAAAACCTTCCTTCTGATAAATCAGCTCTATTCTCAAAGTGACAATTCTTACTTCAAATTCCAGGTTATACTGCTGCTTAATAAATTTAGGGAACAGAGGAGAAAGCATAAAACTGTTCCAGAATTTAAACTTTACACACACATATATATATATATATAAAAAAAATCTTGTGGGTGTTTTTAAAATGGTGTAGAGTTTTGTTCTAATGTTTAGCTTCTTCAGCCTCATTTTGTGTCTGTGTTCCTGCTTCTTCAGGTTCCTAGAAGCTGTTGTCACTGACTTTAATAAATCTAGTCAGAATGAAATAAACCCGACAGAAATCTACCTTTCTGCTGAGCCTGTGCAACCTGTGTCTTTATCAGTTGTTTCTCCTTTAAATATAAGACAGCTTAAACTTTAGTTACTTGCTCCAGTTTCAAACATCACAACAGAACAGCAGAGAAATTTGTTACCTGTTGCCCGCAGGAGAAAAAAAATTCACCTTCATAGCAACATCACAACAGGGATTTTGAACTGTGAATGTCCTGGTTTTGGGAGGAAGGCTCAGCCTTCTTCCCCCCACAAAGAGAAAGAGAAATAAATGAAACCACAGCTAGCCACAGCCGGAGGGGCAAAAAGGGAAAATGCTATATTTACTAGCAGTTTTAGGGGATGCAGGGTATATATACACAATTTACAGTATTTACAATATATACACAGAAATATACAACAAAGTAATACAGGAACGAAATTCCCCTCCTCTGCTGAGGAAGGTTCCCCCCCCCTGTACCCCCTTCTCTCCCCTTTTTCCCCAAAGAGGGTTAGAAAGAGAGGAAAGGAGCAGTTGTTAATTTGGAGCAAATTTGGAGCAAAATGTTTGTATGTCTGTAGGCTTCACGCTTGTCAGTCCAAGGTCAGTGTGGCAGAGAGCCTAGAAGCTGGAAAGGAGGAGGGCATAATCGAAACTGAGAAAAGTCTCAGTCACATTCAAAACTTAAAGCTGCTTTCTACCAACCTACCAATGAAATTCATTTAGACCTGTCTTTTGTTTATAAAACATTCAGCCACAGTACTGTCCCCTTCTTAAAGGCACAGCCTCAAATGGTCACAGTCCACCCCGTCTAAACAATTTCATTGGCTGTTCATGCTGTCCATCCAATCCAAGACAATATTTAATAACCAGCCAAGTTTATAAAGCCATGATGTTAGCATCTGGCATTGCAAAGAGGGTCTCCATTAGGCTAGTCCTGAGAGTTGCCAAGCGTCTTTGGGTCATATAGATCACTGACAGTGAGGGCATTCCCACAGAATTAGAATCACAGAATATTTTTAGCTGAAAGAGACTTTCAAGATAGTCTAGTCCAACATTCAACCCAGCACTGCAAGGGCATCACTAAACCCTGTCCCTAAGCACCAGGTGTACACACCTTTCAAATACCTTCAGGCATGGTAACTTCACCACTGCCCTGGGCAGACCATTCCAACGTTTGATAACCCTTTCAATGAAGAAATACTTCCTAATATCCAGCCTAAACCTCCCCTCATGCAGCTTGTAACCATTTCCTCTAGTCCTGTCCCTTACCACCAAGGAGAAGAGGCTGGCCCTCTCCTTGCTCCAACCTTCCTTCAGATAGCTGTAAAAAGCATATTGTTAGAGTGACTTGGGTATTTGCAAGCACGTAACATTGTTTTGTGGTCTGAGATGGTGTGTGCTTCTTCCCTTGTTCCTGCTGCTGTCCAATCAGGGTACTTTCAGCAGTTAATTTCGTCCTACACATTGAGCATCATTAGTTGCTTGGGATCAGCAGTTGTCAAATGGGGTTGGATGGCTAAACACTACTGAGGGTCTGTGGTTTCATCACCATGTGTGTGTACTGGATGCATCTGTAAAATGGGGAAAATATTTCTTGAAGAAATATAGTTACTGTCAGCTGAGACACAAGATAAGAACAGTAAACTACCATTGTACAGTCAAGCTCAAGCAACTCATTTTCCTCTTCTATCAGTAACAGAAGCTCTTCCGTCTTCTATCTCACAATGATCACAAAGTCAGAAGGCTCCCACACTTCAAGATACAGTTCTTCAGTTTTCAGTGTTGAGTCCCCCTATGTATCCTTTTGCCCCATTCAGCTCAGTAATATGGCAAGGCAACCTTTGGCATTTTTCATTAGAAATAAACCATTAATCTATATGATTACATGATCTCTGAGGGCATAAAGGAATTTTTATTTGTTATTTAACACAGGAAGCAGAGATTTCCCTCTTCATTGGGAGAAAAGAGGAGCAAAGGGTTCTGTTCAATAAGGAGCTTACAGACTTGTTTAATTTCATTGGAATTCCTTTAAAAATCCATAGTGTACTGACTTTTCTGGATTTGATCTGTATTTTAATTTTAAGGAACTGAAAGAAAACAGTATCCAATGGACAGAGCACCCAGTACTGGGTTAGGTGCTTTGATCACCTAGTTATAAAATTGTCAGTCTAGGCATAGCATCAACAAGTATGTTTTAGGAAAGGTCTCTCATTCTCTTCCCCTTCTAATTTGATCTCCAATGGTTAGAAAATACTTTTGCATAATAGCAAGTTCTTGGACACTATTTAATGCAGTTAAAATCATGAGGGTTTTTCTTGTGAAACCTACCAGCATGAGCTGAATGACAAACAGAATACAGAAACTATAGGGTAAATAAAATTTGAGTATTTTCTTAGTGAAAGGCAAGGAAAGCAATGTCCCAACACATAATAGGAGTCAATTATATAACTATCACAACACTTACATTTTTACATAATGAAGCATCCATGATTTGGTTGTAGATTTTGCGCTATACTTTTCAGTCTGTTTTTAACAAGGTAAATTTCTCTCCTCCTTTCTTACAACCTTCCAATTCAGCAAAAAAACTTCCATTACATTGTATCACAAATACAAAAATACCTTTAAGGAATCTTGAAAGAGTAGTTCTTTTCAACAGCAGTAAAATGCCTCCAACAGAAAAAGACGGGAGCACTGGAGAGAGGAGTTAACCTGAAAGTATGCCTTACTGTCTATTTTCATAATGTACCACAGCACAACTGTACAACAACAACAACATAGCTTATCTTTTGTAAAAGAGCACCATATGTTAATTCTGGGCTAATTATTTCCCACTGATGGCTTAGTGGTTTTGTTTGTTTGTTTGTTTTAATTGTAATAAAAGCATAGCAGCTATCACACAAAGTTTGAATCTCAATTTTTTTTCAGTTATTTTAAGATATGATCACTACAAACATTTTTTGCTATATGCACTCAGTCACACTTTATATGTTGAAGATATATTTTTGTGTGTTAAACTCGTTGTAAAGTAGTGCAGAAGACTTCCTACTGCATTTAGATTGCATTGTCAAGTGTAAATCTACGTATTTCCCTTTTTTTTTTTTTAATAATATTGACAGTTTTAATATTATTAGTGAAGTTGGAAGCAATCTAAAATTGTGAAATAAGCATTAAATGGATGGATATACTATGACCTCATTGCCCTCTACAACTACCAGTTGTAGCCAGGAGGGGGTTGGTCTCTTCTCCCAGGCAACCAGCACCAGAACAAGGGGACACAGTCAAAAGCTGCACCAGGGGAAGTTTAGGCTTGAGGTGAGGAGAAAGTTCTTCACCAAGCGAGTCATTCGTCATTGGAATGGGCTGCCCAGGGAGGTGGTGGAGTCACCGTCCCTGGAGGTGTTCAAGAGGGGATTGGACATGACACTTGGTGCCATGGTCTAGTCATGAGGTCTGTGGTTATAGGTTGGACTCGATGATCCTCGAGGTCTCTTCCAACCTTAGTTATACTGTGATAATGTGAAATTATATTCCATTTTATTACAATGATTATGTAGTATGGAATTGCATGGAAAGTACAGAATGATAGTTCATCGCACTAAAAATGAAAAAAAAAAAAAATCCCATCACCTTTTAAATAAAGAATATGTATCTGTTAATAGTTCAATTTAATACAGAATTTAAAACCATTTTTAAAACCAAAACATCAAAATCTCCTTTATGTGTAACCATTAATTGCAATAGTAGTGTCATAGCATTTTGTTTCCTTCTTTATGAGCACCTTTGTAATCTTTCCATGAACTGGGGTCAAATTCAATTATACAGTTGAAGGAGCTATGACTGGTTAGCCTCAACTGCAAGAGCAGTCTAAATCTTTCCCCAAAACAAACTAACCATTACACATTCTCTCCTTTCATAAAATTAGCCTCTAGGTTATTTTCACTAAGATTAACATACTTTTAACAAACCCTCACCTATATCTGGCAGATCAGACAGGCATTGATCCACCCACCTGTTTTATCCTGTGTTTAAAACTCACTACTGCCCATCAGCACCAGAAGCTTTTTTAGTCTAAAATATTTAATGGGTTATTTTTTCTTCCCTTCTTCTGCTCTTGGTAGTTGCTTCACTGCTGCACCATTTACAACTCTGTAGAAGGAAACTTAGAAGAATGCTAAAGAACCTAAAATTAAGCAAAGAATTGTATTTATCAGTTGTAAATGCACTTTTTTTCTTTTACTGTTTTAGTGTTGTTGTTTAACTTTTCTTTTTTATTATTTCTTTTTACCTGTTGGGCTGTCCCATCCTAACTTAAATAACTGCGACCTTTGGTTGTCTTGCTTTGATGCCACAGAATGTTTATAGAGCTAACCCATTGAGGAAAGCTCCCAAATGGGTATCACAATAAAGTTTTTTGCTTCTTACCAGTGGTATAGATGTGAAGAAAGAGGTTGAAAGGCTGTAGTAGACATCTTAGATCTGCCAGAAAGTAAATATTGAAGGTACTGCAAAATAGGTCCTTTGATCAAGAGTGGACATTTCAGTTCAAAGAATAGAGGCTTCATATCCAGTTTAAGTGTGTGCAAACAGCCAGCTGGCACTGTTAGAATCAATGGATCTCCTTTTCTTTTTCCTTTGGTTGTGTAAAGAGCAACCACTTTTCTTTGATGGAATCATCTTCCAGAAGAATAAAAGGAAAAATAAAATTTTATACAGACTTAAAAAACAAACAAACAAACAAACTCCAACAAACAAACAACTAGTAGCCACCTGGATTATTCTGTATATAATTACCAGTGTAATTAGATGTACTTAAAACACAGAATTTTCTTGAACATTAAATCTACTTCTTTGATGCTGTAGTAGCAGGACTTGGAAATCAAGCTACATTTCTTCTACGTTTTTAATCAGGACAAAGTAAAAATTTATCTAGTCACATTCCAGTAGATTAGTAATACGATGGGAGAGATGGTACTTTACCACATCAATTTAGTTACTTGTAACTATGTTTGGTTTATTTCACTTATTTGATTATTTTGTTTTGTTTATTTTTCTGACATACATAACCTGCCTAAACTGCTCTTCCGTGCTTATAGTATTCATAATCATGTGTGAAAGAGTGTTGGCATTATAATGTCAGCTTTATACCTAAAAAACCAGCACCAATCACAGGGTTATTTGCTTTAACCTATTACTTCAGAAACTATTCTTTTGTATCAGAAATAAAAATAGTCAGAATCTCTTCTGTGCTTTCTGAGTTACTTTTAGTCACAGAGATAGGAATGCCTTTTTACCCGTTTGTATAGCTATTATGCATATAGACATTTTTTGTTAGATGTCTTTACCTAAATGCATTTGTGAAAGAACACATACGGGGTCCTTGGTCTTGCACTGTAATTTGAGCTTGTACACTTTAATCATCAGCTTTGTATCCTAAAGCAAATGTGAACCCCCTAGTTGTGCTCAGCTATAAATGGAAATATTTTCCTGCTTTCTGAAGCTTGAATGCCTTCTTCAGGCAACAAGGCTGAGGTTTGGAGTTTAAAGAAGCTAGGGATTGAAAACACCATAAAGGCTTCTGGAGGCCTGAGAAAGATAGGACTCTTCAAAACCTACAGTATCTTTCCTAAGATTTGCCCTATAAGAGCTTAGTATGTTGTAGAACTTCTTTTCTGTTTTCCAGGATGTTACTCAGGAGGACTGCAGATTATAGAAACTAAATGAAGACTGTAAAATAGTTGACAGCCATTGATGACATAATCTGTTGCCTTTTGTTATTATTTTTCCCCTCTCAGATTTAATGTCTGAGCCTGTCTATTAGCTTAGCGTATTTTTTGTGCCTTCTGTGTTTCCAGGTGTCTTTCTTGCAGTGAATGCATACTGCTTTAGCCTCATCTGCTTGCAAAAAAGTTCAGGAGGCAAAACCTTTTCACCCTTGTTAATCATCACTTCTAGTCTGTCTTCAAAAGCTCATCAACAAGTTATCCATGGGACAGCAATGTGCCCTTGCATCCAAGATGGCCAATGGTATCCTGGGGTGCATTAAGAGGAGTGTGTTCAGCAGATACACACAAGGGAAGTTCTCCTCCCCCTCTACTCTGCCCTGGTGAGATCTCACCTGGAGTATTAAATCCAGTTTTGGGCTCCCCAGTTCAAAATTCTAGAGGGACAGGGATCTGCTGCAGAGAGTCCAATGGAGGGCTACAAGGATGATTAAGGGACTGGAGCACTGTCCTAGGAAAAGATGCTGAGAGCCCTGGGGTTTTTTAGTCTAGAGAAGACTGAGAGGGGATTTAATAAATGCTTATAAATATTCAAGAGCTGGGTGTCAAGAGTGAGAGGACAGGCTCTTCCCAGTTGCACCCTGTGATAGGAAAAGGGGCAATGGAAAAAAACTACAGCACAGAAGGTTCCACCTCAACATGAGGAGGAACTTTGTTCCTGTGAGGGTCACAGAGCACAGGAACAGCCTCCCCAGAGAGATTGTGGAGTCTCCTTCCCTGGAGACTTTCAAGACCCTTCTGAATGCATTCTTGCATGACCTGCACTAGATTCCATGGTCCTGCTCTGGGAGAAGAGTTTGACCCAGTGATCTCTGGAGGTCCCTTCCAACCCCTAGCATCTTGTGATCCTGTGATCTTTCTCCCTCTCCTTATATCAGATTATTTTCCTTTTTCTCACTTTCCAAATCCCAGAGAAGTGCACTTTACAGTTAGTTCCATCTGAAATTCAGTTTTTAAACCCTCAGTCTCATCAGCTGTCATGTTATTTCAATGCAAGGCACATCAGACAAGCCTAGCACTTCTTTCCTTTGGTTGCTGGTTTTATTCTCAGATTTAGTATGTACTAACTTTATTGCTCTTTATTGTTTGAATGATACCATGGATTTAGATTTGTAGAAAAAGTCTGCCACACATGCAGTCAAAATATATTTACTTTGTGAAGACTAGAATAATAAATTAAACTCTCTAAAAGCCAGGAAGATTATCACAGTATTACAGTATCACAGTATCACTAAGGTTGGAAGAGACCTCAAGGATCATTGAGTCCAACCTGTCACCCAAGACCTCATGACTAGACCATAGCACCAAATGCCACATCCAATCCCCTCTTGAACACCTCCAGGGATGGGGACTCCATCACTTCCCTGGGCAACCCATTCCAATGACGAACGACTCTCTCGGTGAAGAACTTTTTCCTCACCTCGAGACTAAACCTCCCCTGGTGCAGCTTGAGACTTTGTCCCCTTGTTCTGGTGCTGGTTGCCTGGAAGAGGAGACCAACCCCTCCTTCCTGGCTACAACCACCTTTCAGGTACTTGTAGAGGGCAATGAGGTCACCCCTGAGCCTTCTCCTCTCCAGGCTAAACAATCCCAGCTCCCTCAGCCTCTCCTCATAGGGCTTGTGCTCAAGGCCTCTCACCAGCCTTGTTGCCCTTCTCTGGACACGTTCAAGTGTCTCAATGTCCTTCTTAAACTGAGGGGCCCAGAACTGGACACAGTACTCAAGGTGTGGCCTAACCAATGCAGAGTACAGGGGCACGATGACTTCCCTGCTCTCACATCATATCAATTTGCATAGCATAGAAAGTTAGATTTCTTTATTGGAATAATCAAATTATGTTTTTGTAGCTTCCAGTTTTGATGGCTTTTTACAGAAGATTTTTTGTATCTATAACAGAGAGGGCAACTAGAAACATTCAAAGGTGCCAAATCGGGAATCACAGAAATTAACTAATAAGCACCCTGTATTGCTAGTGATACTCCTACTCAGTGAGAGTTAGATTATGAGCTGATCTAAATGAGCATAGTTCCAGAAGCAGAAACAGAAGAACCACCCCAATTTATGCAAGCTAAGGTTGCTGTCCTTGAAAACAATAGGCTAGTAAAAAATTTAAAAATTAAACTAAGCAAAACCCTTGTTGTGCTCTTATAATTTAATAATTTTCACCAAATTCTATGTAATTAAATATTAAAAAAAAAAAAAACCAACCATGAATTATTGTTACTTTAAAGAAAATCACAGTTGTCTCTCAAGTAAGAAAGTCAACCCAATCTCTATCTGCTTTGGTCTGGGAAACGTTCTTTGGAAATTAGTAGCGCTGAGGAATAACTGCCTTGATATGTACCTGCTCTCTCTGTTTGACTGTTTCTGAATATTTATGGAGATGTAGTAACCCAAGCTCACCAATAAACAAACTTGTTCAAGAACAAATGTTACTGGAGCTCTATACAAACTTCTTATGATATCTTTGCTACTTATTCCTTACTTACAAAAAATGAATGAATATATAAATGATTCCATGGCAAAATTTCTGCAGTCTCAGAAATCTCTCCTGCTGCAAGAGAAGATCAGTTTCTTGACCACATGAGGAATATAAACATACATGAATATAAGGAACCTCATGAGATGCATTTCTTTCTCCTGTGGCAATTGGCTGACGCAGCTCCTCAGTTTTCCTTACTACCCAACGTCTGAAAACATGAAGAACATCAGTATTAGCAGTTTCATCTTTCTTGGCTTTTTTGGTTTTGTTTTGATGGCAGTTGTTGTTTTTTAAAGCAGGCATCATAGTGGTTCAGTCTCTTTTTTAAGTCTTTAGAAGAGTTAGATGCATAGTTTTGTGGGTATAGCTATACCCATGGTATCTTGAATCTGTGCAAGGCTAGACCGGGACTTGCACTAGCTTAGACTGGTGAGTCTAAGGTTACTTAGGAAGTATGGAAAGCTGCCGTTGGTTAAACTAATCAACAGACAGCTTTCATTTAGACAAAAAAGACTGACTGTTTTTATTTAGAAGAATTGAAACAAGGCCAGTGCATGGGTTTTAGTGGTCATGTCTGTGGCAGAAACACCTCTTCTGTTTTTGAAAACTGGGATAGCATTTTGAATGTGCAAAAATGTTATAAAAGGAAAATCTATAGTTTTTAACTCCTAGGAAGAAAAAAAATAATTAAGAGTAAGTTTTCAGAATTACAGAAAATCTCTTTTGGAGACTACAAAACAGGAGCACACAGTAACAAACTTGTGGATGGAGTTAAGCTTAATGAAGAATGGAGTGCTGTTTTGTAACAGAAAATAAATAGAAGTCTTCCCCAGTACAATGAAGTTCTTGTTTAAGGGGTAACTCATTTTGCACTTTATAGGCTTGTGAAATTGGAGACTGAAAGCATGAATGTTAGGTTATGCTCCACCACAGATGACCTGCTAAATCACTGTGAAGGGTATTTACTGGGGGCATTAATGTATTTAGAGGTACTGGATCCCACAATTCAGGAATTTGATGCAACATAAGATCAGATCTAATGTAAGATCAGTTACTTCAATTATTTCAGGCATGGCATTGTTTCATTGTAACTTCACAGAATTAGAGAATAATCACATTTTCTAGAGTAAATAGAAAATTTATCTTCAGCTGTTCTGTCATGCTTAGGTTATGCACAGGACTAGGTGATCTAACACTTTAATGCTCTACAAGAATACAAAGAACACAAGAGCAAGAGAACATTCTCCCCCAGCTGGACACAGTGTTTCGAGTATATTTTGAAAAGACAGAAAATTACACCAAACTAAGTTCTTGACTTACGAAGATTAGGGTATCAGATTCCATTTTCTAGAAAAGTAAGAACATAGACATGTTTGCATTTACATACACAAAGACTGCATTATGCCACTGATTCAACACAGGAACTCTAAAATCGTAAGATAAAAGGGGTGGGAAACAGTCTTGATGTCACAAAAGCCTACATCCTGCTAAGCAGGTAATTACTGATAGGTAATTACTGATTTTCAATGTGCTATATACTTGAGCTTTAGCAGAAAATGCCACTAACTATTCTGATATGATATTCCTTTTTCACCTGTATGAATATACATTCTGAATAAGAATCTGCATGTGTCAAAAGTTAGAGCAGGGTTGGCCACTAAATAAGTGACACTATTAAGTTCTCTCTCTCTTCCCAAAGGAGAAGAAGAAGGGAATAGGAGAAACAAACTTATAAACTGGGAAAGAAAATTAAAACTACTTTAGTGAAAATAGTAACAATCAAATGAAATATATACAAATATATACAAAATTTGTATTAAACCCAACACCCCTAACAGCAATTACATCAATGTGACCACTGATGTTGTGGTAGAAGTCCCAAACTGGACTCAGCCACAGATGGGAACTGGATTCGGGAGCTGGATTCTGGCACTGGATTCAGGAGCTCAAGTATCGGCACTGAAGGCAGAATGGGGAGAGACCTCCTTGGATACTGGCCATTGAGGATACTTGACTCTCATGATCCTTCAGCCACATACTGAATATGATGTGTATGGAATGGAATCCCCTACTGGTCATTTTAGGGTTGCCTGTCCTGTCTTATTCTTCCTGCAGGTATGGCCTTTTACTTTGCACCCTGACATGCTACACAAGATTTAGCAGTCACCTTGATCTGCACACTAATCTTCAGTACTAACTAGAAACATCAAGCATTATCACTACTAGAAGCAGACACTGTGAATGCCACGAACTGCAGGAAGCGCACATATTTAGAACAGACAGAGCTGAAAAGGAAAGTTGCTGCACAGAATTAATCCTGCTCAAACTCAAGGCAGGACAACATAGAAAAATGTTTACACAAGTATGCAAAATCAGTAATTATTTCCAGTAGCAGGTATGTCTTTCAAAATAAGTGGAGGGAGTCTGTTGTCAAATGCTTAGTCCAAAACTGTGACTCAGTATGCCTAAACAAGGGACAAAATATTTGTCTTCTTAGAAATGGCATGGTGTGCTATAGGGGAATTGGAGTGCCTGCTTTTTGTTTCTCAACCAGTGAAGTTATGGATACAGCAAAAGAGCTTGACACAGTTCCAAATGTGATCACATGGCAATATTTCTTTCATTATATACCTTCAACTAACTTTCTGTGTCTGATGACCCTTTAATTCACTTTTATCTACATCCTCATTGTCTCTTTTTGTTAAAAGGTGAAATGTCCTTTTGAAAACCAGTCTTCTGTAGTGAGTGTGAAGTAATTGGTTTCTTTTGTGTCAACCTTTTAACGGAGAGAAGCTAAAAAAAAAAAGGTATAGGGCACTGTGAAATTGTCAAGGCAATTGAACCTGAGTGTTTCACACAGAGAATTAACATTGTTAGGTGAAGCTGTGTAGATAAAATCTCTAGCCCTGAGAAATTTTTATTGTGAAATGGTTTTCTTATCAGTGAGGTTAATGAAGATGTCAGCAAATGGGATGAGGTTTTGCCAAATGGAATTGCTTTCACCTCCAATCCAACTTGGAAAAGGTGTTAATCAGTACATTAATCTTATCAGCAGCTAAGAAGACTGCTCTGAAACTAGCCATTTCTGGGTTTCATTAGGAAAAGCTGAAAAGATAATTATTCTCAAATCCATATTACCAATATTATTCTTCCTTCTCACCCTACTCCAAGTGCGTACTTTTGCAAAGATATGACAAGGATGGATGGATGGGCTGTGGAAGGGTAGGTAAAAACATTACTTGCAAATGGAACTGAACTTTCTTTGGAGTTCTCAAGACACGCTTGAGCAACTTTTTTCATGAAGACTTACAAAAGTACTTGGGAAGTCTTCGCATGTATAGTCATCCCAAAACCAGCAACATCTCTCATAGTGAAATCTTATGCAGTATGACTTCTTAAAATGGTGATGATAGCATGGCATGAAACAAGATTCATATGATCACATATGTCAATCAGTATATTGGCTGATTAGCAAGGAAAATGAGATTATTTTAACTGATCCTGTGGTTCTGTGATTCTGTTATCCTTGTGAAAGACCCTTTTCCTGCAACGTGCCTACTTCGAAGTATATAGGAAAACCTGCCAAGAACACTGGAATACATTGTGCGTGAATTATGTGATACCTTCAAATAACCTCGCTACTGAAATAAGATATTGCCATTTACATCTTTCACATCTCTTGCTCTGTTCTATGAATATTCTTTGGAAGTGAGATGATATAAATTCACCAGCGTTAATCAAATCTTGCTGCAGCAGAAGGAGGTATTAAAGTTATTTAAGCCATAGAGCACAAGAAGTGTAATGTGTTTATTTTATATGTTTATGCAAAGACAGGTTCTTTGTTTCAAAATTAACATGTGAATAGAATATCACTTTTCAAATGCTTGCTTTTTTTTTTTTTCTTTAAAATAAAATAGATCAAGGAGAAAAAGGTAACTGTTTGAAGGTCTTAGTGTGAGGGTCAAGAAATTTGTGTCACATTTCCAGGTCTGTCACTAGATTTCTGGCCCTCAATAAAAGCAATATATTTGAAATGCCTGGCAGCAGGGTGGGAAAAGGTCATTCTAAGGCCTTTGATTGAAAGGCTTTGGCATGTAAAGGAAGACTCAGTAGGAAACAAATTCCCAAATAATGCAGCTCAAACTCTGACCCTAATCTTCATCTCACTTTGTTATTTGAATGATAAAGATAAGAAAGACTGCATCCAAACAGTAATCTTATACATTCACATTCATTACCTATTATTTAGTACATAAACATGTTGTAAGTGTAAAGAGAGAATAGTTCTTTTCAGGGTAAAAATGAAATTCAGAGTCTCAGTATTATTAGGATGATTAAGAGACTAGAGCACTGCCCTGTGAGGACAGGTTGAGAGCCCTGGGGCTTTTCAGTCTGGATAAGAGAAGACTGAAAGGGGATTTAATAAATGTTTATAAATATCTGAGGGCTGGGTGTCAAGAAGGAGGGGACAGGCTCTTCTATGTTGTACCCTGTGACAGGACAAGGGGCAATGGATATAAACTACAGCACAGGAGGTTCCACTTCTTTACTGTGAGGTTCATGGAGCACTGGAACAGGCTCCCCAGAGAGGTTGTGGAGTTGCCTTCTTTGGAGACTTTCAAGACCCATCTGGATGCATTCCTGTGTGACCTGTGCTAGATTCTGTGGTTCTCCTCTGGCAAGGGGCTTGGACTCAATGATCTCTGGAGGTCACTTCCATCCCCTAACATCCTGTGATTATTTACAATTGCAGGGTCAAACAGAGCAATTATACACGGATGTTCTTTTCTATGCTTCCAGATTAAAATACATATATACATAAATAAATAAATACTTACTGTCCTTGCTAAAAAGCAGTGGCTTTGGCAAGCATTTTTTAGCATTGTTTTTTTGCATTTGAATTACCAAAACTCCCAACTATTATTGAAAGGTCATTCTACAGATGAGGAAAAGAAACAGAGAAAATAAAAGAGTATTATAATTTATTACTAATAGGTTCTTAATGAAAAAAAAAATCCCCCCAAAACAATTTCATCTAATTATTCCTTGTAAAGCATTGGCTTTGCTGTTACTAGAGTAACTGCTTTTCTATCTTGTACAGGGTCTTTAAATTTTTAATTGCCACCACAGTGACATTAACTTTTGGTGGTACACGCAGAAATAGACTCCAACTTCTTAAAGTAGTGTTTACCTTTCACTAGGCTTTAATCACAGTCCACAGTATCAGGGCAGTGAGTTGAACCTGCCCTGATGCCAGGTGCCCGCGAAACCATCTTATCACTCCTCTTCTCATCTGAACAGGGGAGAGAAAATGTAGCTTGGATCTCGTATATGAAGTTTTATGGTATGGGGTACACGTCCTTCAATTGGACATCAAACAACAAAACAACACACAAAAAAAAAAAGAATAAAAAGGAAAATAAAATAAAATAAAATAATTAAAAGAAAAAAAACCTAAAAATTTCTTTGCTTGCCTTTATTGAGTTCTAATCGTGTTGACCTTTCTGTCTTTTGACTACAATGAAGCCACAGAAAATGCTGTGGGGTGCCCCTTCATTTGCAGTTCAAAAGATGTGAAGGTTCAGGCGATTCCCGGCCAACGCACCATTTATGGTGGATCAAATATCCACCTTCAGCCTGTGGAGAGCCCCAAGCCAGAGCAAGTACACACCCAAAGAAAGCTATGACATTGTGGGTAATCCATTCTGGAGCATGCTTCTGATAGGATCTGTTGACCAATGCAGAAAGAAGCCTGCGCTGCAGCTGGTTTTACGGTAGAACTTGTGAACGCATAGGGGAAATACATTGGAACAGTTTGTTCCTCAAGGACAGCACCCTCTTGAAGAACTGCAGCCCATGGGAAGAACTCATGCTGAACTTCATGGAGGATTATCTTCCGTGTGAGCAATGCCATGCTGGAGCAGGAGAAGAGTGTGAGGAGTCCAATCCCTGAAAAGGAAGGAGGAGCAGAGACAACATGTGATGAACTGATGAAAGCCCCATTTTGAAGTTGAGCTGGGAAGAAGACAGCAGTGAGGGGAAGGTGTTTCTGAGGTTTGGGGCTGTTTCTCATTACCCTGCTCAGATTGGACAGGTAAGAAACTGGGTTTGTCAAATCTGTTTTGCCCATGACAGTAATTGGTGACCGATCCCCCTGTCCTTGTCTTGACCCATGATCCTTTTGCTACATGGTGCCTGGAGCACTTCTGTGAAACAACTGCAGAATTGTTTATTCTCACTCCTCTCCCTGAGCATCAATTGCTGTTGCACAACTTACTTTTTTTTTTCTTTCTTTTTTTTACTCCATTTTAAAATATGTTATTGCAGAGATGTTACCACCATTGCTGATAGGCTCAGACTTGTCCAGCAGTGTGTCCATCTTGGAGCCTGCTGGCATTGGCTCTAATAGGAGCAGGGGAAGCTGCTAGCAGCTTCTCAGAGAAGCTTCCCCTTGCCACACAAACCAGATACAACCATTTGCTTCTGTAGTATTTTTCCCTTTATGGAAGACTGAGGTCAGTTGCTGAAGAAGATTAATTATTAAATAATGCTGAGAGTGTGATAATACGTCCTCTAGGGTCAAGTGATTCTTAGGGAAAAGTTAATGTTTATAGCTTTTACGTTTAAAGGGCACTGTCTGAACAGGCTTGTTGGGGAAATATAATGTGAATTTCTATGAACATTTATGCCTCTTAGATAATGTATATTCCTCTCATGCTGTTTCTATTATTCTTAGAAACCCTTTGCTTACTGTAATAGGAACTCAGAAGCTTAGCTATCTTTAAAATTTTATTTTTTATGTGAAAAGAATTGTCCATAAAACACTTACAACAAAATTACCAAATTATAAAATGTATCTATTGCTTTTCTTTCTTGCTTGTCTTCTTATATGAGCTCATTAAAAATGCAGCATTGGTTTTTTTTCACTATCCTGCAAACCTAGTTGTCATCTCATACAGGTGTTTTAGCACCTAGAATTATGTGAAATATCTTTAATAAACCTGTAGGACAGAATGAGTTCTGTCACTAGACATAGGTGAATAATGCAAAACTTCTCATGACAAGGGTCATGATGATGATACTGTGGTGATACTGTGATACTGTGAAGTGTCCTAGTGCAATAGGACATCATAAGAGAAAAACAACTAAGATAGAATTCATGCAAAGGAAAGTAAGAATTAGTGGCAACATCATGAGTCTTAATCTTCACAGTCTTGCCTTGTTGCCCACTCAAGTATTCCATCTCTTCTGTGTGCTTTAAACAATGTACTTCAGAGCCATTTATAAGGGGAAGGAGTGGTGATGTTTGCCTTTTAAGTCTCATGTTGGTTTCAGGTTTTGTCTTTCTTGCTCCTCTTGTCTCCAGAGCATTAAAGACCATACAAGACTGGAGGTAGTGGAATGGAGGAAGAGGTTAAATACAGAAGCTCACCAAATCCTTTCTGAAAACTTTCAGTGACAGCTTAGTTACAGGTGGAGATCCTGCATACCTGCCCTCCAGGGGTTTGAAAGTCAAGGCCATCAGGCTTTGTCCATGATGTCTACTGTGAAAAGTCTGCTTTATGTACTACAGCTGCTATTTCCTGAGGTTGTGCAATTCACTTAAGATTTCAGTATCAGCTCATTGTATTTCTCCTCAAAACCATGGAATATCATCATAATAAGAAGCAGCAGTTTAACATAATGCTATCAGTATGGTCTTGGTCAGTCTTCTGCCAGGTATTAATTCATTCAAAAAACAGTGTGTTCCTAACCTTATTCCTTATCCCTAATGTTGTTATTATTTCTTATCACTTTAAATGTATATTTCTATTTCTGTATTTCAAGCTTTATGAAATCAATTAAGATCATTCCTCACTCTCTGCATGTCTTTTGCTGACCTTCTTCAACCTCTGTGAATTCCTTTTGTCTTTGGAAATTAAGATGGACTGAAAATGCTCTTAGTGTATACTCTCCTTTATGGCCTTTGAATTAAATTTGTGCTCCAACTTTTTATAAATTAAAGGATCCAGAGACAAAAGAACATAAAATATACATAAAATTAAATATTATTCCACTACTTGAAAATAAAAATGAAAATGCTGAGTTATACTAAATCCAGTATTCTGACAATGGCCATATACCTACATAGAAGGAAAAAAAACCCAAACTAATATTTTGTCTGTTTAACCTCTATAGTTAGGATCCTGGCTCAGATATTTATGTTTGTTTTCAATAGCCCCTCGTGTCTCTTTCTTCCTTGAGTTTGTTCAATGTCTTTAGAATAAAATTTAGAATTTATTTAGAATAAACCAAACCAGGTTGGAAGAGACCTTCAAGATCATCACGTCCAACCCCTCAACCAATCCAACCCACCTAAACAACTAACCCATGGCACCAAGCACCCCATCAAGTCTCCTCCTCAACACCTCCAATGACGGCAACTCCACCACCTCCCCGGGCAGCCCATTCCAATGGGCAATCACCCTCTCTGTATAGAACTTCTTCCTAACATCCAGCCTAAACCTCCCCTGGTGCAGCCTGAGAATGTGTCCTCTTGTTCTGGTGCTGGTTGCCTGGGAGAAGAGACCGTCATCCTCCTGTCTACAACCTCCCTTCAGGTAGTTTTAGAGAGTGATAAGGTCACCCCTGAGTCTCCTCTTCTCCAGGCTAAGCAATCCCAGCTTCCTCAGTCTTTCCTCATAGGGCTTGTGTTCCAAGCTCCTCACCAACTTTGTTGCCCTTCTCTGGACTCGTTCCAGCAAGTCAACATCCTTCCTAAACTGAGGGGCCCAGAACTGGACACAGTACTCAAGGTGTGGCCTAACCAGTGCAGTGTACAGGGGCAGAATGACCTCCCTACTCCTGCAGGCCACACTGTTCTTGATGCAGGCCAGGATGCCATTGGCCCTCTTGGCTGCCTGGGCACACTGCAGGCTCATGTTCAGCCTACTTTCAACCAGTACCCCCAGGTCTCTCTTTACCTGGTTGCTCTCCAGCCACTCTGACCCCAGCCTGTAGCTCTGCATGAGGTTGTTGTGGCCAATGTGCAGAACCCGGCACTTGGATGTCTTTTGGAATGTCTTTTGGAATAACTGTAAACTTTGAGCAACCATCAAATCTTGCAGAGAAGCATTTTACAGCTTATCTACTCAGAATGTGAAGAAACACAACCAGATTAAACCTTCTATCTTATGTTTGTTATTTATATCAAATATTTCTTTTATTAGAAAAGGAGGTAGATAGTTTATTCTTCACAGAATGACAGACTGTTAAGGGCTAGGAGGGACCTCAAAAGATCATGTAGTCCAACTCCTCTGCCAGAACAGGATAATCTAGAGCAGATCACACATGAATACATCCAGGTGTCTTTCCAATACATCCAGGTGTCTTTCAAATACCTCCAGAGAGGGAGATGCCACAACCCCCCTGGGCAGCCTATTCCAGTGTTCTGTTACCCTCACAGTGAAATGTTTTTCTTCATGTTTCCATGGAACTTTCTATGCCTCAACTTCCACCCATTGCCCCTTGTCCTGTGATGGGCATCACCATGAAGAGCCTGACTCCATCCTCTTTGCACTCATCCTTTATATATTTATAATCATTAGTAAGGTCACCCCTTAGTCTTCTCTTCTCCACGCTAGAGACCTCAGTCTCTCCTCATAAGGAAGATGTTCCACTCCCTCTTTCAAGCAGTTCCCTGAGGTCCTTCTTAAACTAAGGGGCCCGGGACTGGACACAATATTCCAGATGTGGCCCGACCAGGGCCGAGTAGAATAGAAGAATAGAATAGAATAGAATAGAATAGAATAGAATAGAATAGAATAGAATAGAATAGAATAGAATAGAATAGAATAGACCAGGTTGGAAGAGACCTTCAAGATCATCACATCCAACCTATCACCCAACACCACCCAATCAACTAACCCATGTAACCAAGCACCCTGTCAAGTCTCCTCCTGAACACCTCCAGTGACGGCGACTCCACCACCTCCCCAGGCAGCCCATTCCAATGGGCAAAGAAGTAAGTAGTAGTAAGAAGTAAGTAAGTAAGAGTAGAGGGGGAGGAGAACCTCTCTCGACCTACTAACCATACCCCTTCTAATACACCTCAGAATGGCATTGGCCTTCTTGGCCACAAAAGCACATTGCTCATAATTTTAGAGACTGCTGTGCTATCCTTCTTCCTGCACACAAAAACACAACTTGAATTGCAAGGCTTCATCATTTCACCTTTGGAGTCTCTTCCATGCAACTAACCATTTTAGACATTATACTTTCTGTGTATGTATGACAATAGATTCTGACCTGAACTTAGAGATGTTGATACTGTGTATGGGGTAATGGTGGGATTTTTCTAAAAATACTTAGCATTCTATTTTGTTTAACTACTGCTACTAAATACTTTTATAAAACTATCTGTCATCACTCAAAGATTTCAACACTATGTATAATAGTAAGCTTTGAACCAATCAGTACACAGAACAAAAGTAGGGTTCTGTTTTGCTTGCATGGGAGTGACCACACTTCTCTGTAGTGAACGTCATCATCAAGCTATTTGGTAACAATCTTCTGCAAGTCTTCACAGTTAGTCTATATGTTTACCTCTCCAAATCACACATAAATTTTGTCTGCTTATTGTTTATTTTTCTTTCATTCTCCATCTCCAGATCTTAAAAATATTTTCAATTCTGCAAAACATTTTTTAATTAATTCCTTTCAGTTTCTAGCATCCTTCTTGCTACTTCTAACAAGCAAATTTAAGATAGAATGGGTCAGGAGAATGAAATCCCAAGCAACCCAGGTGATTGTCTGTCTTTGCCAATAACTTATTTTGCCAGTTGAGTTAGTTCACCTTAATCTTGGAAGTGATAGATTCTTGATCTCTTTGAAAATCAGACCCTAACTAATTCTAATTTCAATGCTCAAAACTTAAAATTAAAGCATGCAGAATGAAATTAATACAGAAAAGTTTGCATAATTATATTTCTGAGGTATCAAAACAAATCAATAACAAAGTCAAGAACAAAGACTGGGCCTTGGATTCAGGAACATTAACATTATGTGATGATTGCTAACATTACTGACTAGAGCTTCACTCAGAAGGGCAAAACATCTGATTAAACAAGTCATTCTACTAAGCAATGGAATTCAAATTTCATCAAAGCATCTACTCATGACTACCCTGCTTCATACTAACTTCATGGTTATTACAGAATCACAGAATCATAGAATGGTTTGGGTTGGAAAGGACCTTAAAGATCATCTAGTTCCACCCCCTCCCTGCCATGGACAGGGACAATTTCCACTAAACCAGATTCTTCAAGGCCTCAACAAACCTAGCCTTGAAGACATCCAGGGAGGGGGCATCCACAGCCTCCCTCAGCACACATATTCTAGTGTCTCACCATCCCTACTATAAAGAATTTCTTCCTAATATCTATTCTAAATCTATCCTCCTCAAACTTCAATCCACACCTTCTTGTCCTATCACTACAAACCCTTGTAAAAGCTCTCTTCCCAGCTTTCTTGTAGGCCCATTTTAGATACCAGAAGGCAGCTATAAGGTCTCATAAAAGCCTTCTTTTCTCCACTATGAACAGTCCCAATTGTCTCAGTCTGTCTCCATACAGAAGGTGCTCTAGCCCTCTGATCATCTTTGTGGCCCTCCCCTGGACCTGCACCAAGGGTTCAATATCCTTCTTATGCTGGGGGTGCAAAAATTGGGCGCACTACTTCAGGTGGGGTCTCACGTGAGCAGAATAGAGGGGGAGAATCACCTCTGTTTCCTGCTGATCACATCTTTTGCTGCAACTTAGTTTGCCTTCTGAACTGCAAGTGTGCATTACAGGCTCACGTTGAGTATTTTGTCAACTGACACCCCCAAGGCCTTTTCCTCGAGATTGCTTTTGAGCCACTCCTAGCCCAGCCTATATTTGTTCCTGGAATTACCCAAGAACAAACACAGTGGAAACGGAACCTGATGCCCAAGCTTCACATTTCAGAGAGCCGACTGCACGTGTCAGCCACCATGAGAGAAAGCGTGTACAGTTTACTTGCCATATAAACATTGTGAACTGATTGGCAGGATTTGAATGGCTAATGTGTCATTGGGTTGTTCAGTTTTCAAAAAGGGAATTTATTGGGGAAGACCTCCCTGGAGATATTCATATACTCATTGCTTGTTACACTCACTCTTTGCATTCTCTCTTATCACTCTCCCCTGTTCATTAATGGGATTCAAGGCTGCCACAAGCACCGTACTTACTCCTATTTTCAGGGCAATTAGCTTCTTTTGTTCTAGCAGCATAGTGCTGAGTTGGGCCTCCACCACAGCAGCATGCTCTCTTATTTCCTCTAATTTTTGAATACTGCCCTTTGGACTATAAGTATGAACTCAAAACATCTCCACATCCAGCAAAGATTTTGGTAGTTAGCAGCTTGGCGGTTTATAGCTTGTTACCTGTTGGTTAGCTCTGTTGTGAACTCGAGGTGGTCCGTCTATGCCACCCGAGGCAGCATTGCAGTTTGGTTTTGCACACATAGGGAGATTCCAATTTGTTCCTCTGTATTCCAAGTTCTGATTGTTCTAGTCTGTTATTCTACTGTTTATCAGACTTCTATCATGTGTAATCAACCTATCATCAACTGGGCAAATGAACCTGAAACAAATTGGCTTGGGAAAACAATTTTTGATATATAATAAATCATATTCATATTTTATGATATTTCTCACCAATAAATCTATATCAACTAAACCACAGTTACACAGAGATATAATGCAGGAAAATCAGAGTTGTGATTGTTCTAGCTGTGCAATGATTTGATTCCTTAACATGAGTATAATGTTCCATAATCAGATGTTGGATACTCTCACCCACCTTAATTCAGCAGTGATTTTTTTTTCTGAATCAGGTGCATCAAAAATTTTATCCTGGTGTAACCTGGGGCAGAATCAAACCTTGTACCTTTCTATTTCATTTTCAGTGGTTTAATGTTTCATATAATTCTGCCTTCTTTGAGCAATAATGGTTAAGAGTGTAACAGCGTAACAGCAATTTTCTTAAATGAAAACCTTCTTTAAGATAATGCAAATCAGAAAAATCTGTGGAGATGCTCTTAGTATCAACAGTGACTGCAAAATTTGTGAACATTACACTTAATGATATTTACAGAAATGTAGAGTTTTGCAGTAATGACACATAAATACAATCAGCATGAGATACTGAAACTGTATTTTTTTTTTCTTTCTATGTTTTGGTAGACTATTCAGAATAATGAGATTAAAAGCAAAGAGGGCCATCACAATGTCAGACTCCTATGGTCAACTCAGGAACTGTGTTGATCAATTCCAAAGGAATTCTGTCAGCTTTCATGTACCAAGATAAATAGCTAGGGGAAATCTCCTAGGAAATTTCTATTCATTGTTGTAAAGTAGAAGCTTTCTGAGGGTTTTGGTAGTAGACTGGAAGAGGCCAGGGGAAAAAAATATTAAAGAAACAATTTTATTTTAATTGTCTGTGGTGTAATTTCAATCCAAGTATGCAGGAACAATAAAAACAGTTATTTCTAATGAAAGCATCAAATGCTTAAGAATTTTTACTCAATAGATTAAAAAATATCAACAAAAAAAATAGCAAAGGATTAATCTATAATGTTCACATTACTGGCTAATTGCTTTGATCATTATGTTGTTTTCTGAACAATTGAGTTATTTTGTTTAATAATAATCTTTTAAGCACATTCAATACTTTCTGTTTTGTTGCATTGGGAAAACTGTGATCTATTGAGGCAATGATCTGCCAACAGAGGAAGTCAATAGCTCAGCCTTGGTTTGATTGGACATAATGTGCATCAGAAGGACCGTTATAGCTCACCATGTCAATGGAACTGACATTGATCGGTGGTTTATGATGCTACAGAATAAGCTGGCAAAGTTGAAAAATATTGCAAATACCTTCATAAAACATATATCTTTATAAAAATAAGGGGGGAGGGAAGGCAGAATATTAAACATTTACTTGATAGCAAAAAAAGATCTGTCTGATGACTAACATATTTCAGAATTTTCCAGTTCTAAAAATATTAAAAACCCCACCAAAAACAAAAATCAAAAAATGAAGCATTTCAAAGTCTTCTTTAAGACAGCTACTGTACATACATAAAAAGATTTGTGCTTTAATGAGGAAATTTGTTCCCCTTTGAATGGAGACAATGTCCACTAAAGTCTGTTATTCACCAACAGGAAATCTTCATCATCAATGCTTTCAAATGAAAGCATAACTAGAAGGGATGTCTGCAGAACTCATGCTCAGTGAAGGGTAAGCACTGCATTTGGATTAGGGTGCTCAGGTCTTTTTCCAGACAGGTTTTGAAGATATCTAAAGATGAAGGCGCTATAAGCTGTCTAGGCAACTTGCTGCATTGCTTAATTATTCTAGATTTCACCCACCCACCCTCCCTTTTTTATTCAGGGGGGACCTCTCTCACTTCAGATTACGACTAATGCCTATTGGGGTCCACCGGTGCACCTAGGTACAAAGCTGGTCTTTGTCCTCTTGGCAACATCCTCAGAGGTATATGTAGGCTGCTAATAAGGTGTCCATTCCATATCCACACACACCAAAGTTCTCTTTGCTCCTAGCTGATTCAGCCCCAGCCTCTCTTTTTCCCCCACAAGGCCTGCACTTCAGCCTCCCAAAATCTTGGTGACTGCCTGTTTACTCACCGGTTCATCCACATACGATTTGATTTGCTGACTTGGTGGATCCATACTCTTGCTCTTTCTCCAGATCACTGATCAAGGTATTAAACATGAAAAGTCCCTCCGACGGAAACTGAGGTCCTCTAATTGTAACCAGCCTTCAGGCATGCTATGAAAAATTAACCATTATCCTTGTGTCAGGCAATGCAGACAGCTTTTCCAGCTACCAAGTATTGACTGTAAGGATGCCATGGGAGATCATACTGATATCTCGCGAAAGTCAAGGTAGGCTACTGTCTCAATCCAGAAGTTGTTTTTCTCTTTTTTTTTCCTTTCTTTTTTTTTTTTTTTTTCCCCAAAACAACTTATTAATTGAACACAGGCATGATGAAGTGAATGTGTTTTGCAGAAGTGTAGAATCATGATTGTATCTCAGCTGTATTTGCAGCTAGCATTGCATCACTGTAGTGAGCCCAACAAGATACACTTGTAGCTCCATCACAGGTTTTACTTGTGTGCTATATTAAGGTCTCAGAATTACTTCAGCATGGATTACTTGAACATGATTTATTTTGCTGTTTTTAATTGGCAGAGTCATAAAGTACTTGACTTGATGTGCAACTTAAAGCACATGATGCTCACACCAAACACCTGCAAAGTATTGTATACTGTTCAAGGACAGAAAGCAGTATCATCAGAATTTAATTAAACCTAAGTTATGCAACTCATATACACTTTTTTTTTTCTCAGTTAATTCATGAATTAATTGTATAAGTATAGTGCAATGACAAATGTTATTGAAAGGAAAGCTGATTTTTCTAAAGACATTAGTTGACAAAATACCCGTAACAAAAATGAAGTCAAATCAATTCGAAAGTAGATACTTGAGAGAAGCTCAAGAACTGCAGCAAGGACATTAATAATACATGCATGTGATTTGGACTGCACAGAGCAGGAGTGATAGCAAAATCTAGCACAGGTGAAAACAGGACAACAGCCTTAGTGGGATTACAGAAAGCAGATATGCATGAACTCATCAAGAAGAACTTGCCCTGTAGATATCCTAGGAAAAAAATAATTGTATTTAAGTTCCTTAGTCAAAATCTCTAAATAGCTAAATGTGTCCTGGAGTAATCCAGACTTCAGAGTGGAGAAAACGAAGCCCCACAGGCTAAAAGTACACTTGCAAACAATGCAGTGTCCTTCATGACAGATGCAATGTGTTAATTAAGGTGAGTGCAGTAAATTCCGGTTTGGAAAAGAACGTAGAAAGAAAGAAAGAGTACCATGAGAAAAGATGTAACAACCTAAACGATTTTTCTTTCATTGGGTAATATTGTAACTTTCTGTAGCTGCACAGACAGCCTTTTATTCCTCTTGTTACCACACAGGCTGTGAAGGGTGAGAGGCAAGTGCAAAGCAGTCCTTTCATGCTCCCAGATGGAGACTTTTCAGAACAAGTTAATTAAGTGCTTGCATGAGTGGCTGATGATACTTCAGACACCCAGACTGCCATTCTGCTCTGCTACTCTGCTCATCTTCTCCAGTACCATTAGTTTATTCGGTTTCCCTCTTCATAAAAATTATGTGCATTCTTCTGTATAAAACTAGATGTTCCTCTGTGGAGGGTTTGGAGTTTTCCTTAATTCCCTAATAAAACAGAGAGCTGTACAGCTTGACTACGCTATACAGATGTCATAAGGTGGTATACAAAGCTTTTCCCATATACTGATTCCCATTTCTGTCCTTCTTTGAATACATATCCCAGATCTGGTTCTTCTTTCTTCTCGGTCTGCTATCAATACACAGCAGTATTGGTTCTTCAAAACTTTCTACAGAATTTTCAGAATTTTACCATAAAAGTCATCTAGATCAAGATTAATTTTTATTCGGAGCTTAGACTAGCAAGTGAAGCTCATCTGTCAAAGGAAGATATACGTACTCATGCTGACACATTCATGAAACAATTGAAGTGTATATGTGCCACAAACATGAAATGTGCAGTGTTATATGACCAGTGGTCCACCTCCTAGATAGATACATATACAAAGTGATGTAGATGTAGATGTAGATGTAGATGTAGGTGTAGATGTAGATGTAGATGTAGATGTAGATGTAGATGACTGCAAAACACTAGCCATGTGTCTGGGGACCGTTCTTCCACATGGCGGGGATACTGGACAAGAAGCTGCAAATTCTTGTTAGGAACCTTGTGTTTTTATAGGACAGTTGATACTGTTCTCTACTATACTCTTTGGAATTATTGCCTTTCTACTACATTCCTGGTTTGTTATGTTAGTGGCACAAACTCTTACATTGTTCTAACAAAATGTCATAATCTGGTACCTCTCAAAACACATTGCTGCCAAAAATTTAACATTGCCTTCTCCTGTTCTATGTTGTCCAGAGTAGCCATTTTTACCTGGCTATAGCAAGCAATAAATTTTAAGAGTAATTCAAGAGTAATAAGTTGTTGGAATGAATACCCTTGAAACCATTGGATCTAGCTGCTACCCATCATCTGAAATGGTGGTGGAAAGACATTGAAGAACCAGGCAGCTAAAAGAATTGCAATGACTAACATATCTAATCAGACACGTGTGTTTGATTTCTAAGCGAAGGTTGTGTGAGCCTCTTGGGGATTTCAGTGATTCAGGAAGAATTCTTCATTGCTATTACTTTAGCGCACAGTTATTTGCCTGTGTATGAGAAAAACTAGTAGAAACAGGGGCTAGATTTTTTTTGCTAATGGCTATGGTCTGTGTCAAGCATTTAATTAATTACTTTGCATTGAAGCTGCTCTGGGACTCCATCTAAACCCACGTCATAAATTGGACATGTATGTCCTAAGTACCAGAATACCAGAAAGGAAAATTTCATAGTTTCATAGTTTCATTCAGGGCTGGAAGGGACCACAAGGATCATCCGGTTCCAACCCCCCTGCCATGGGCAGGGACACCCCACACTACATCAGGCTGGACAGAGCCCCATCCAGCCTGCTCTTAAACACCCCCAGGGACGGGACCTCGACCACCTCCCTGGACAACCCATTCCAGGGTTTCACCACTCTCATGGTGAAGAACCTCCTCCTCACATCTAGCCTGAATCTCCCCACCTCCAGCTTCATTCCATTCCCCCTAGTCCTATCACTACCTGAGATCCTGAGAAGTCCTTCCCCAGCCTTCCTGTAGGCCCCCTTCAGATACTGGAAGGCCACAATTAGGTCACCTCAGAGCCTTCTCTTCTGCAGACTGAACAGCCCCAACTCCTTCAGTCTGTCCTCATAGGAGAGATGCTCCAGCCCTCTGATCATCCTTGTGGCCCTTCTCTGGACACATTCCAGCACCTCCACATCCCTCTTGTAATACGGGCTCCAGAACTGGACACAGTACTCCAGGTGGGGTCTCACCGGGTTGAGTAGAGGGGAGGATCACCTCCCTCGACTGGGGCAACATCACAGCTGCATCGTCATTTTTCACCCTCCTCATTAAGACATTTGAGATTGCAAGTAACATTTTCAGGTTGCTAACAGTTTTTATTCATTCTTAACTTTCATATGTGCTATAAGAGTAGTTATTATTATTTACAATACTAATCAGATCATTATCTCTTTAAAGCTTCTCAAATTGCTTGGCTTCTCACAATTGTCTTTAGAGTGTTATAAGAATTATTAATAGTGATACATTCTTGTTGCAGTTTGGGCTGGGTGCCCCCTGCTGTGTTTACTTCCCGTGTCCAGAAGTCCAGCCCAGAGGGGTGGACACAGGAAATTAGGCATTTCCTACCATAATCCTTTGCACCACTATAAGATCCAGCACGGGGTCTGGGGAGATGTCTCCCGGCCATGGGGTGGGGGATGGGCAGTCTCAGATCTGGCCAGCTGAGACTAGCCTAGCAGTGGGGAGGGGGGGGGGGAAAAAGGAGCCCTGTGGGTCTTAGGTGTAGCCTCAGGTGGGGATGGGATGTTTCTGGGTCTGGTTTGGGATCTTTGTTACTGCACTTCTGGCTTTCTGTAAACATTCACTGTTTTCCATTTAAACTTTCCATCACTTTTGCAATCCATTTGTCTGAGTTGTTATTTTCCCATGGTGGGGAAGGCATCTGCCTCAACCCATCACAATTCTGCATCTGGGTCGAGGCAATCCCAGGCACAAATACAGGCTGACCAGTGACTGGCTGGAAAGCAGCCCTGAGGAGAGAGACTTGGGGGTGATGGTGGACAAAAAGCTCAACATGAGCTCTCAGTTTGCACTTGTAGGCCAGAAGGCCAATCAGATCCTGGGTTGCATCAAGAGAAGTGTGGCCAGCAGGTCAAGGGAGGTGATTCTCCTCCTCTACTCAGCTCTGGTGAGACCCCACCTGGAGTACTGTGTCCAGTTCTGGAGCTCCTATTACAAGAGGGATGTGGACGTGCTGGAAGGTGTCCAGAGAAGGGCCACGAGAATGATCAGAAGGCTGGAGCACCTCTCCTATGAGGACAGACTGAAGGAGTTGGGGCTGTTCAGTCTGGAGAAAAGAAGGTTCCGAGGTGACCTAATTGTGGCCTTCCAGTATTTGAAGGGGGCCTATATGAAGCCCCAGAACAGAGAGCTTTCGAAAGCATGAAGCAGATAAAGCAGTAAATTAGCTGAGGCATGGGTCACTGTGACAGAAAAAGAAGATAAGGACTGACAAGAACTGTTAGGGTAGGCATGATTCAGAGCCAACAAGGCTAAACTAACACTCAGAACCAAGCCAGGCACACCGGGAATTGACCAAATTAGGAAAGGAGTTCAAAAGTTTAAGGAGGAAGACTCATCAGGAAACCCCTGCCCATGATGAAGGCCGCCGGAATGACCACCAAGAAGATCGTCAAAAGAGATGCCCCCGCCCACGCTCAGCCTACACCAACATGAATATGTATGCAAAGATATGATTATGTATAAGATCTGATGCAATACTACATCCAAAACTGTATAAAAGGCATGCTCTTGTTACGGGACAGGCAGAAATCCATTTAGTGATTTCTCCAACGCGTTGCCAATAAAATACCTCCTGTCTATCTGACTTAAACTGAGTCTCTTAGGCAGTTATTCTCGCCTTTTGGGGCAAAAATTCGGCATCATATAAGAAGGCTGGGGAGGGACTTCTCAGGATCTCAGGTAGTGATAGGACTAGGGGGAAATGGAATGAAGCTGGAGGTGGGGAGATTCAGACTGGACATGAGGAGGAAGTTCTTTACCATGAGAGTGGTGAAACCCTGGAATGGGTTGTCCAGGGAGGTGGTTGAGGCCCCATCCCTGGAGGTGTTTAAGAGCAGACTGGACAAGGCTCTGTCCAGCCTGATGTAGTGTGGGGTGTCCCTGCCCATGACAGGGAGATTGGAACTAGGTGATCCTTGTGGTCCCTTCCAACCCTGACTGATTCTATGATTCTATGATTCCTATGAGCTACATCTTGAATAGCTTTCTCAGTGAGTTAGATACTAAAAACGGTATTATAGATCAACCATAATCTTCCACACGAAGTTCCAGTTTATTTTGATAGGGAAATGAAAGCTACACACATGGGAATGATTGACAGAAATCCTTTGGAGTATAGAACAGAATTAGAGAAAGGTTTGTCCAGATGGCTTGGCAGTAAAGGACTGTAGCAGAAAATAGTAAGTGTGGAACTGAAGTGCTTTAAGCAATCAGCTAAACTATCATGTCAGTGTGGCTCTTACACCAAATCCTTTTATCCCTGTGATATAAGTACATACTTCCCATGAAGGTAGCCTAGGTGACATCCACATTTCTTTGGGCATGTCTACTCAGACCTCCGTCTTAGTCAAGATATTCCTACCTCCAGAGCCCCCTTTTTAATTAGACTCTTACATCCAGGAGTGTTACTATGGGGGGCAAATATTGCCTTGTTGAAAAGCCATCCTATTCTTCCTGATGGGTACTGTAATCTGACATCTTCCCTATAGTGAAGGTGAAGAAAGTCTTCCTGATGGTGTCCCAGCCAAGCTTCTGACTGGAAAAACTTCCAAGGGGTTTTCAGCCTGATTAAGTTCTTTTCATGCAATGGAAGGATAAATTGACTTCTCCCAAGGGACTTTTTAGACATTATTTTCTTGCTGGAAAGGTGAAATTCCTTTCTTTTTAGGACATACATACACAGATTCTCTGTTTAACAATAATATTTGCTGGTAGCTTTTCTGCTCACAACCATGGGTTTGACTGTCATTCCAGACTCTTTTTCTATTATCAGCAGTGCAGTTCAAGGAAACAAATTCACAAATTTTAAATATTTCTACATAGATGACGTTGGGTTCTGGTGTCCCTGTTCTGTCTGTTTCCTACTTTTTAAGCTTCTTTCTCATCCAGTCTGGAATTTCTGATGTGGGCCTCTGTGTGGGAAGTTGCAGGCTCCTGCTGAGGAAGCAGCATTGTATTTGTCTGTGAACAAAATCTGCTGGCTCCTAGATGATGCTGGCTGAATGTCTGAGACGTGAAATTATATAAATGAAATGGTGTGGATGTCTTCCCAGTAATTGTTAAGAGTCATTTTATGACACAGACTTCCCACCCCTTCAGTTGTTTATATTTGGATGGATATGGCCCTATGAAGTTGTAAATTGAGGCACGTTTTCCTGACCAAGCACCAAATAGATGTATTTTGCTACCTCTGTTGCTTTGGAGATCAGCTATAATACCAAACAGCATTTAAATCAAGCCATTACCAATACGAGTCCCCAACTATACATTTATAGCAGGATAAATTAGCCAATGCAAGGCTCTTGTACTGCCAGAGCTAACATAATTTTAACACTTAGTGCAACAGTCTCAGAACTCTAGTATCACTGAATCACATCATGGTCCACATTCAGCAAACCTGCATACTCTCCAGTGGAAATTGTAACCACAGCCTTGTAATACAGCTTTACCACTGCTAGTAACAGGCCATAGCCTCTTAATCTGCCTTCATCTTTGTTTTCATTTGGTTTAGCTGTGACAGAAATTTTTCTGGTGGACTAGGTGTCTGTGGCAGATTTGTTTAAGTCTTGTGTATTATTTGTGGTGTACAGCTGTATTTTTACACAGAAAGCAGCAACAAGCCATGAGGTATTCATGACTAACCACACAGTGCAAGGAAAGACCTAGTACAACAAGAGAAGTGGAGACACAGGATGGGGCATGGTGAAGCATAGACACACAATGACAAGAGATGGGTACAGGCTTTTCACGTACCTAGAGGTACGTGTTCTGAGGGAAACAAAGAGAAAAAAGAAATGTTCCATGTCCATGTCTAATATAGGAACAAATATACAGCAAATTAATATACAGCAAATTCACATGTAACCTGAAGCCATGAGAGTAAAGAAAGAGGTTTGTGCAAAAGTAAGCTAGCACACATATAAAAATTACATAATCTGCATTATAGAGTAAGGAGAAAGAAGAAAACAACATGGACATTATATTCTTCCCAGGAAGTACACCAGATGCTGACATCCACTGCCATCACCAACATCAGATTAAACCATCAACCTTAGAGTCTAGAAGAGTAGAAGGAGGACTCCTATAATATGAAGGAAAACGACAGGGAAAAAAAAGAGTGTATATAGTAATTTAAGATACCTTTTTATTTTATCTTATCTTTTTTTTGTTTGTTTGTTTGTTTGTTTTGTAACTCCTAGATATAGACTAGCAATGATTCTCAAATTAGACTGTTCAGATTTCTATTATACTATACTTCGCTACATACATAAATATACACAAACATACATGATGTGTTTCCACTGTGTCCTTGAACACAACAAAACACAGAAAGTGCACAAGTCATATTACTTTTCAATCTATAAGGTTACTTTTCAAACTATGTTTACAATTAAATAGGAAAAGAGATCCCAATTCAGATAATAAAATCATCTTCATTTAAAGTGATAGGAAAAAATGATAGGAAAAAAACCCTAGGATAGATTGTTCTGTGCTATTCTGGAGCAGTTCAAAGATCAATTGCTATGCAACAGCATTACATGACACCTTTGGCTGAGTCTTTATGACAATTAGTTCAAAGATCAATTGCTATGCAACAGCACAACATGACATCTTTGGCTGAGTCTTTATGACAATTGCTCAAAATAAATAGTTTCATTTCAAAACCTGAGCCGTAGCTGGAAGCCAAATTAGGCTGAAGGACAGCTTGCCAGTGTCTCAAGTTATTTATTGTTTCCAGCTTGATATTAAAATTGCTTTTATCATTTTAATCCACATAATATTTTCTACTATTTATCAAATAAATTGTTATTCATTGGTGTGGCATGCATAATTTAAAGTAATTTACTGAAAGATTTTTTTTCTTCACTCAATACGGACCCCACAGTTTTGAACAAAACAGGGGGGGGAGATCCCTAGTTAAATGCATTGAGATGTTTTTCAGGTTGCCAAAGAAAGACTGATCCCTTCAGAACAAGCTTTTAGCTCCTTATGCAAGTTTTGAATTCCCTAACACTGCCATAGATCAGGCAAAGATTTCTCTTTGTTTTTACAAGCTGAAAACAAAGCAATAATTTAATTGCTCAAAGAATTGTCTTGCCTTATAAGCAGAACAAAAAATCAACCAAATACTAGTGAACCACAAATTCCTTATTTCATTGTCAAAGAATCCACTAAATTCTCTTGCACTAAAATGTAGTGATGGGAATCCAAACAACTTTTAAACAACCAGTTTTCTAGTCTCTCTGAAAAGTTAACTTTGATACTAGTAATTATGAAAGAAGCCCTATATCATAAAGAAAACAGCAGGGAAGCTCTTTCATTATTTATTGAAGATACTTTTAAAAAGAATGGTACTTTGATCATGAAGGACCATTTTCAAAGACTCTCCAACCATGTACAAAAAGAACTGTGGACTATACTGTGATATTAAGAAACAATCTTTTCCCTAACTGTAGTGGGTTCTTCAATATCTGTACATGAACTGGAGAAGAGTCAATGTTGTTGTAATTCCAGCAATTCATAGCTGTCTCTTTTAACAGATTGTGTTGGGTTTGTGGCTAGATGCCTTCGAGAAGCACAAAGTTGCAGACCTCCAGAGGGTCCAGAGTTTCCAAGAGGTGGACCGAAAAAGTGTACTCCTTTGCATTTCATTCCCATAAGTCCTGCATCCCTGTAAAACTGGCAGCAAAATCTTTTTTATTCCCTTCTGGAAAGGACACACAGGCTGTTAGCTGTTACAGGGCAGGCCTGGTGTCATCTTTGGCAATGCTGTCAACTAGGCCTGGTGCAGCCTCATTGGAGTCTATAGCTGCCAAGCTGCATCACATTGGTTTAGTATGGGGAGATAGAGAGGCATAGTAGGCAGGGAGCATGGAGGCTTGGATCTGTTGGTCTGGTTTAAAGGGAGTTTGTGTGAATCTTTGGTTTAATGGGGTTCTGTGTTAAACCCAGACTATGGATGTTTGTGCATTTTATATGCTTTGTACAGTTGTATATATTTGTGAATAGCATTTCCATTTAAAATTTCCATCCTATCCAATTCTTTGTGTGAGCAATTTTCTTTTGCCCTCTTTGGAAGAGGTAAAAGAGCAATCTGTGTCACTCTGAACTAAGATACCTTCCTGACAGCTTTTACATGAAACTATTCACATTTAAGCATCTGTAGAGAAAACATTATTAATACTACACATTGGAGTTTTCAAGAAAGTCCCACACAACTGACAGTGGACTTTAGGGCTTATTGAAGCATCACAACATATACGTCTATGTTTATCACCTTTCTTTTTCATTACCAGCATGAATTTGGTGTTATCCAAGTATTTTGTGAGCAGAAAATTGCTACACTAAGAGCTAGAGAGAAAAGAAGTAGAGTAAATTTCAGTATTGGATGGATCTTCTCTCTTCAGCAATACAGGAATGGTAATGAGCATAAACAATTGTAATTGAATCTGTTCCAGCCATTTCTTTAAGTTCTTCTCCCTTAAATCATCTGACTGGTCTTTGTCTGTTACTAGCATTGAGAAATATTTCTTCTGAGGTACAGCAGCTGCTTCTGCACCTTATACAATATCTAGTGATTGAACTGCAACCTCAAATCGGTTTCAGATAACTCAACAGCTTCCAGCTGAGACCTTCACAACTTCTCTGAAACAATAGTCATGCATGTATGTGTCTAAGGGTGAGGATATCTTCATTAATGTTTAAACATTTGCTTTGCTAAGAGAAGAACAGCACAGTAGGCATGTAAAATAACCCCTGTCTTTGTCTGGGGACTCTAGAACTGGTGTAATGAGCTCAGATAACCTCTAATCTATTTTTAATTACACAGGTATTGTATCAATGGAAATCAAGTGGAAAATTTTTCAGAGTCCTAGAAGTGGAAACTGGCATGAGTTTTTAAAGTGCTCCTTGATCAAACTTGTTAAAAAATCACAGAACCTTGTTAGTCAGACATCCTGGTTCACAGCCTTTTCTGTATTGAGTCTGTTGTACAATTCAAAAAAAGAAAGAAAGAAACATCTTACAGATATATTTGAAGTGTTTATGGGTCTAGGACAGTAGGATCTGTTGACATCAAATTTATGTCAACAAATACATATTTTTAATAAAAACAATAATCAAAATGTGCCCATCAGATACTCGACCGTACAGAGAGATTTATCTTAAAACCAGAATGAAGGATAAGCTGTTTGGTATGAAGTATTCACTACATATCTCCTCCGCCCTTTAAACATCTCCTTGAGCTTTTTCTGATTTTCTAAAATATTTATAAGCTTGACTGGACTATGAAAGGTTATTTACAACAAATGTAGTTTAAAGCCTGATCTCTGTTCTTGTATCATGTCTCTCCACATGAAATGAAGTCATTGTTCACAAATTTCAGACATCAGAGTGAGTACAGAACATGCAGGCAACAATAGCATTTCTCAAAACATGATAGTGTCGCTATGCTGAAACCTCAGCATATATGCTTATTTATAAATGAGCAAAAAGTAGAAAAGGATTAAAAATTAAGAGGGTTTTGATAAAAATATTGAAAATTAGAGTGTGTTATTGCATTCAATAACTAGATATATTTTTTTCTTTCCTCTCTCTCTCAAACAGCTCAACAGTGAAGCTGAAGAGCTAAAGAACAACATAAATGAAGAAAATCAAACAGGAACATCAGATACCTAATTTACCTAATACTAGTCCAGTCCTTCCATCTATTAAGCAATATCTTGCAAGGCACTCATCTGCCTCTCTTGATGCTGTATTCCAAAATGAAGACTTTTTATTTGCATGCATAATTGTATGTAATAAGAAATTATATAGCTTAATGTGAAGTCTCTTGAATGACTCTGACTACATCAAAAATGTCATCCATCTTTTGTATATCCTATTAAAGAAGTATAATTTTTACTTTAATTTAGAGTGTGAGAAATACAAGAAACTAAATACACTTTAGTGAATGTCTTACACTCAACATATACTGTGTATTTTCATATTTAAAGTGGCTCATTCTGGTGGGCTGAAAAGTATTGCAATATAGAAGGCTTAAGTGTGGTACTACAGGTTTCCAAGTTCTAAATTGCACCTTTATTCTTGATTGTCAATGGGAATCAGTAAATAATATGATCACTGCAGAGAAGCCTCTGCCAAGTTTATATGTTTGTTGAAGCTAAAGTTGTTAACTCTTATTTGTGCTTCAGAGATTTGGCTGCTTGACTTCTCAGACATCAGAATAAATCTTAGGTATATTTTAATAAGTGATAAAGAGGAGGAAAAGTATCTCAATATGTTAGTATATGAAATATCTCTAAAGAAATGTAATGAATGAATAGTAAAACAACCAGCTTTTGTGGGTAAAGTTTTGCATTAAAATTTGGTGACTATAAAGAGACGTTATAGTCTGGAGGGGCAATGTTTCAGTAGAGTAAAAAGTATACACCAGGTTAAAACTATCTTTTGATATAGCCTTGTGGGAAGAACCATGATTATGTCACAAGAAAGTTCCATGAATCCATTGATACATGAGGGCAGATCTGAGGAACATAAAGCAGAAGTCAAGGGCAATGTGGACTTACATAATTTTTCAAGTGTATTAGAGTCTGAGAGATAGAAGTTTCAAAAACTGATATTAAACATACTTGATATCACTATTCATGATGGAGTATAGGAATGAGAAGATCCTGAATGCTTATTTGGATGAAGAGGGATAGCAGCTAATCAATGAAATCAAAAAGTTAATTCTGATAGTGTGTCACAAAGGTGGTCTTACAGTTATCCATTGTGGCTTTAAATAAAATGGAATAGAGTGTTAGGAATTTTAAAGAGAGACTATTATCTTATTAGGTTATTCTTTCTTCTTTTAGAATAATTTTTCCTAGAAGAATCTTTTCCATGTGAAATGGTACATTGTACAGTGTAAAATGAACTAATGGACTCCAACTTCAAGAGTAAAATTACATAAAGTCAAGATGACACAGGTCCTTGTGTTAGTAAGATAATTTAAACTGAAAAGTAAAAAGTTCCCAGAAACAGAGATATTGTACTATAAATACATCTAGCCTAGCAACATATTAGCTTAAAGCATTAAAGGCCTGAAGTTCTGGTAAATTTCTGGATTGCTGAGATCCTTTTTAAATGTGAACCAGTTTTGGCTTCACTTTTAAAGTTTACTTCAAATTCCTCCCTGCAAGAACCTTTGCAAAACCATTGATTTCAATGCTGTGCAGATATTTAGTTTCACTGTTACAAATGGAAGAACATATTCTCAGATCTTTGAATGTTCTTTAGTCTCTTACAGTAAACTCTCAATCCTTCCTTGATAGTCTATGCATTTTCTGTTTTCCAGAATTCAGTTCCTCCATTCTATGACCTTGGCACAGCACAATGATTTTTTCAAGCTTCTCTTTATCTAACAATAGCTCAGTGTTGTTAACATTTGCACACAAACTGGTTTGTTTGTATTTGATCTCTACTATGAAAAGAGACCTGTAGCTTTGGTGTGCTAGGCATTTTCTAGGTTGTGATATTACAACAGCAACAGATATTTAGCTTTTTCCCCACCTCTCTATACTAAGATTCTACTAAAAAAACCACCCCAACAACCCACATACTTTACTGTAGAAATTTTAAATCAAAACAGAATTATTATATATATTTTTTTAATAGAATTAACAAATATTATTTCATTCCAGCTATTGTTTTAGTCTTGTCAGTGCTAAGCTAAGCATGGTTAAATGAAACTGCGTGTCAATTCACTGCTCTTGAACATGTTCTTCCAGAAGGAAATGACCTGCAGAAAAGACCCCACAACTCAGATAGAGTTATGAAGAGGTATGTTTATTAACAGCATGCATACCAGAGGTGAGGTGGAATCACCTATCTCATGTAAAATTCCCCTGCACAAGGTGTTTTTTAAGTTACAGAGGTACGCACATTCAACAAGTCTCTGAGGAGACCTTTGCATAGCTAAGGCAAACTATTTTCAGGAACTCATTAAGATAGGTGTCCTCCCCCTTCTCATTTTCGGGAACTCATTAACATAGGTGTCCTCCACTTCTTCAAATATAATCATACTTGGCCAGGGACTCACAAAACAGAACCTCTCCTTTGAGAAACAAGGATCCTCCCGTGCCATACTTCTTATCAGTCGTCTCTGACTGCCTAGCTGTCACCTTTGTTCCTTATCAGTTGTTCTCCTGCCTGGTTTTGTGAAGACACCCTGAGGCCAGTGTCACCGGTTGGGACTGTCCCCTTAACAAAGGGAATATGGTGGACGGAAGTTGGTAAACAAAAAAGAGGGATCTAAACTAATTTCATTGGTAAAGTGGGAGGAAGCACCTTCTGAACTGGGAGTGCAGGAGGGTATCCTGGGCATTCCGGCACTTTATCGTCAGTCTTGCTTCCGCTTCTCCTTCAGGCAGCAGCTTGCAGCTCCTGGGCTTTCAGCCAAGGCTTTGGCCTTGAAACCGATAAGCTACCAAGGCCTGTATTAACTCCTTTCCAATTAACACAAACTGCTTCTAACCTTTTTTTTCTCTTTCTCTCTCTTTCTAACCTGCTCTGGGGAAAAGGGGGAGAGAGGGGGAGAGCGGAGGTGGGGAACCCTCTCAGTAGAGGGGGGAACTCTCATTTCTGTGCTACTCTTGTATATCTTTGTATATGTTGTAAATATTGTAAATTTGTATATATTCCCCTGCATATCCTACATTGCTTTGTAAATATACAGCTCCACTGCTTTGCTAATTCAGCTGCAAGTTTTTTTTTCCCTTTCCCTTCAATTTTTTTCATTCCCTTTACGTTACAGGGGGGAGGGAGGAGGCTTTTGGGCCTTACCCTTCCAACCCTACCACAGGCCAGGAAGGATCTTTATAACCTATGGACAGGATCCTTGTGTGCTTAGCACCCTTCATTTACTTTTTCCCTCTAAAACGTTTACTTTCTCCCTTAAAAACATACATTTACTTTCTCTTTTCATCAAAATCTGTTCAAAGTGACAATGACTGGGGTATACTTCTCTATCCTATCTAAATGAAGTGTCACTGTGTCAGCTGCATCATCGTTTTTGTTACTTTGCTGCTAGTGGAAGTAAGAATGTTTATTAGGAGAAAATGAACTGGTGTGAACCAAGGTGTGGTAGGTATTCTGTGTGCATACTTCAGACAAATCATATGCAACCAAAAGCAAACAAATCACTACTTTATGGCTTTTGTTTGTTCATATTTTGAGGAAGCTGAGTCTTGAGCTAATACTGCAACCAGACTGATTCCTCTTGTGTTCCAAGACCAGTTGAGAGGATCTGAGGAATTACAGCCCTGTCAGCCTCTCCTTGGTACCAGGGAAGATTGTGGAGGTTGTAGTGAAGTGGCGGTCAGTTTCTTCTCATATCTAACAAGTGACAGGACAAGAGAAAACGGCCTCAAGTTGTTCTAAGGCAGCTGCAGGTTGGATATTAGGAGAAGTTGATTCACAGAAAGGGTTCTCAGGAATTGAAATGGGCTGCACAGGGAAGTGGTGTAGTCACCATCTCTGGAGGTGTTTCAAGACACATAGTCTTGACAATTTGGTACATGGTGGTTTATTGACCATGGTGGTATTAGCTCAGCTGTTGGATTTGATAATCTTAGAGGACTTTTCCAACCAAATCAATTATATAATTGATTTGCTATAAGTGATTTGCTTCTTGTTTTCCAGGTCATAGTGGAAACATTTAGTACTAGGTTTACCAACTGCTTACACTCCTTTACAATATTGTAATATATTTTCTTCTTTTTTTCCCTGAGTCCTTTGTCTCAATCCAAATGCACAGATCTTGCACGTAATAGTTTCCTTGATGCTGTGCACATCAGAAATTCATCACAAGAGTTTATATATATATAATATATATAATATATATAATAGATATAATATATAATATACAATATATAATATGCACTATATAATATATAACATATAACATATAACATATAACATATAACATATAACATATAATATATAATATATAATATATAATATATAATATATAATATATAATATATAATATATAATATATAATATATAATATATAATATATAATATATATTTTTTTCTGAAGATTGTTCATCTGTGAAAAGGTGTACTCAGATGCTCCATCCATTCTGCCAATTCAGCATCCCAGAATCAACAATCCAGCTACTTAAGGACCAATAACAGAATGTCCAAAGATCCATTCATCCCAAGCCACTCTACATTTCAAAGCTTATTACAATTTTTTTTTCACTTCTATCTGCAAGTTGGCTTCTATCCTAATAGAGTGAAATATGCATTATTTGCAGAGGGAAGAGCATTATCTCATTGTGTTGTTACTGTTTGCTTCATATTTCCTCTACTTTGTGTTTCTTCTATTTTCCATTCTAAATGCACTAAGAATTTGAGATTAACTTTGCATGTAACTTTATTTATGTGTGCATCAGTGCCCATAAGCATCACCATGTTAAAAAATCACAAAAATACAGTGTGAAAAAAAAGCAGGTAAACAAGCAAAATGGTATAATTAGTTACCTGTTGTTCAATCAGCCAGCACAGTGAATGGCCATTATGGTCGTTGGTTACTGATTGCATTCTGAGCTCAAATTCTAAGCCACATCTAGCTAAATTATTGTAGCAATGTAGCAAAACTAATTAGGCAGGGACAACTACATTGGTGGATAGACACAATTAAAATCTTGGACATGCTTGCTTAAAAAAAGAAAAGGAAAGAAAGAAAAATGGTAAATATATTTACATTTGCAAAAATATTAAAGCAATTATATTTTAATTTAAAGGATGTGTGCATAATTAGTATCTATGTAAAACAGCTTCTGGAAGGAAAAATTAGAATGCTGTTTTGTCATATAATGATTTTGTCAAATAAAATAAATGTACCATCTGCAAATTCAGTTTTAACTCTTATTTTATTCTAATTTTTCCTGAGAATGTAAACCCATTGTCATTTATGCAGTCATTCTGTTTCACATAAATACAGGTTAGTGAAGACACAAACCTATTCTCTAAGTCAGTTTTTCTGAATGTTGGTGACACTTTTATTTTTGCAGTTTGCATAACAAATTTTTGTATTTGTACAACTTACAGCTGCACTGTATGCCCCACCCCACTCCCAAAATCCACTGCAAGTAAGCATCAAATAGTTTTGGATAACAGCTTTTAAGTAACACTACAATTAATTTTAGAATAAAATTGCTTTCAGATCTACTGGAAAACTACTACTCAAAATATTCATACAGGAGCTCTGTTCATGACTCAGATTTCTGTCTACCTGTGCATTCGAGTGTACCCTCCGCAAATTTATGGATGACACCAAACTGTGTGGTCCAGTTCCAATGTTGGAGGGAGGGGATTCCATTCAGAGGCACTAGTGCCATGTTTACTTGATGAAATTCAACAAGACATGTGCAAGGTCCTAAACCTGGGTTGGGGCAATTCCAAGTACTAATGTAGGCTGTTCAAGGAATGGCTTGAGAGCAATCTCAAGGTGAAAGGTATTGGATGTCACTTGATGAAAACCTCAGCGTGAGCCTACAATGTGTGCTTGCAGCCCAGAAGGCAAACTATATCCAGGGCTGTAACAAAAGAAGTGTGACCAGCAGGATGAGGGAGGCGATTCTCCCCCTCTACTCTGCTCTTGTGAGAACCCACCTGGGATACTGCATCCACTTCTGGAGCCCCCAGCATAAGAAGGATATTGAACTGTTGGTGCAGGTCCAAGAGAAGGCCACAAAGATGATCAGAGGAGTGGAGCATCTTCCCTCGGCAGGCAGGATGCAAGCGTTGGTGCTGTTCAACCTGGAAAAAATATGGCTCTGGTGACACCTTATAGCAGCCTTTCAGTACATGAAGGGAGTCTACAGTAAATCCAAGAAGGGACTTTTTACAAGGGGTTGTTGTGATAGAATGAGAGGGAATGATTGAGGGCAGATTTAGGCTGGATATTAGGAAGAAATTCTTTATTGTAAGGGTGGTGAAACACCGGATCATGTTTTCATGGAGTCTGTGGATGTCCCCTCCCTGGAGATGTTCAGGGCCAGGTTGGATGAGACCTTGAGCAACCTGGTCTAGTGAAAGATGTCCCTGCCAATGGCAGCGGTGATTTGAACTAGATATCTCTAAGATTCCTTCCAACCCAAATTATTCTATGATTCTAAAACCTATTATTTTGAGGCACCTTCCTTTTCAAAGATGAAAGAATGGTTCCTTTCTGTAGGCAAACAGAAGCAAAAGTCCTGAGTCTCTCATTTTTCAGACTGATGTGTTTTCTTCTGCAAATCCTACATGATTGGAAGGTGCTGCACTGCAGCCCAGTATGTGGGCAGCAATGAGGGTAATAGTAACTCCTGTGTTGACTTTACTAACCATACATCACATGGAAAAGAGAGAAACTGCATCCATTGGACAAATGGGCTAGGCACAAGTTTACCCATGGGAGGTGATGAGTGATTGCCTTTGTATCACTTGTGTTTCACTGCACTTTCTTTTTCTCTAATTCCAGTTCTTCTTCACTTATTAAACGATTTTTATCTTGACTCTTTCATTTTCTTGCTTTTGCTTTTCCTTTGCTCTTTCTCTATCAGTCTGCAGTGGAAAATAAGGGGTGTGTATGTGGTTGTTGCCTCTCAAGTGGGGCTAACTCACAACAGCATAAGAGAAGGCTGTGAGTTTGAAATCTTCTGATCACTTTACCAAAGGAAAAAAAGTTCCAATGCTCCCATAGTTACAGTTTTGTTATATGCCCACACTCCATTCATAGCTATCAGAGATTCTGAGATGGCTGAAGAAGCTGTTGAAATCCTTACCCTGATACATGCAGATTTATGAGTTCTTATCTCTGTAGAGCTGAAAGCTCATATTTTAAACCTCTCAGACCTTTCTTGTCTATTTTGCTAACCAGAAGGAAGGAATAATGAGAAAGCTTACCTTCATGGGATTTAATGAGTACTGCTAATCTGCAATGTATTCATCTGCATTATTACATTTTGGTTCAGCCATTGTGCCTCTATGTCAATATTCTAGTTTTGGTCTTTAGCAGAAGCAGCATAACTGATGAAGAGATCAATTATAATTGAAGTTACCACAGAAACTTGTAATAAAGCTGTGAAGACTTTCTCCTTTTCTTTATTATTATTTATTTTGTTTTATTAATAATAATAAGGGCCATAACTGCAGTTCTTTAGTTTTCAGCAGAAATTATAAAGTTCTAGTTTGTAAGAGCTACTGTTTCAAGACAGCAGCTGAAAAGCATCTCTGTTACTAATGAAAGTCATATTCTTATGAATGAAAACAATTTCCACACTCATGGAGAAAGGCTCCATGAGTAGACAGGATAGATTTTGAATTGCAAAACATTTCTGAGCCAGCTTGGAATACAGCACATTTGATTGTCACCTGAGTACCACCTGGATGTAATAAAAAAGGCAGCTGAACCACCTGTTTAAAAAAGTGATCACTTATTTTAAATCCATAAAAAAAACTCAGATGGAAAATTCCCTTCATCTCAAGTGTTTTTCCTACTCTTCCTCACCAATAAAAAGCTTCTGTGTGAATATGAGCCTTATTCCCTGAGGAGGTTTCTTAGACTCACTGGTGTAGACAATGTAAAGCAAAACTGAGGCAAAAATTCAGAAGACGGCATAGATGAGCTGGAGAGAAAAAGGGATCTTTTTTACTGAGAAAAAAAAAATATGGAAGGACCAGAGAGAGGGCAGAAAGAAAACTAGTCAGTATGGAAAGAAGTAATGAGTTATGGAATAGAGATGGACATTACACTAGAATTTAATTTGAAGTTAAACTGGTGACATGTGCTTGAAATACTGGAAGGAAATTAATGTAAAATCAAAGCAGGCATATCCCACTGTGACCTCAAATCATATTTGTATCATTTCAGCCACATAAGATGTTTGAGGCACAACTGGAGATGTAATTCACATGCACATTTTCAGTCCCCAGATAAGCTCTGTGATTCCAATGTTTATTTGGGAATTATTTTGGAGTTAACTTCCTCCACTCTAGTTTGTTTATTTCCTTGCCTGAAAAATTTCCAGCTAACATACATGAAAACAATTTCAGAAAGTAGGGAAAGAAGTCCACATAACTAAAATACATGCAAAGAAATTTACCTCTGTGGTTAAAATTTTAAAAAAATTAAAGTAATTTAGCTCACTTCAGATAAGAATAGATAAATCTGATTAAGTTCCTGTTGCTTTTCACAGATAAGAAATAATTTCAAATATTTTGTGAAATTTTCAAGAAATTTTGGTTTTCTCTACAATAGTCTCTGTAAAACTCATAAGAGTTTTAGGCAAGAATGAAATTCTAAACTAAACTTTTTTTACTTAACTCTATTTTGTGTTTTTGTCAATAAGTCTTAACATCTTTTATCTCCATTTAGCTCTGTTTAACACCAGCAGTTTATACTAGAATACGAGATAGGTAGCCTATGAAAATGTTATAATTTTGCTTGGAGTTTAAATTAGTAGCTATAGCAAAATAAAATATGTTAGCTGAATTTGAGTAGGCTAGTGAAAAGGTGAAATCAATGAAACATTAAAAGTTGCAATTTCTTTATGTCATGTTTTATGACCTCATCACACGCATCTTTAGGCTCATCATTCTCTTCATTTCTTTGTTAACAGAATAGGCTTGATCAGGCTCTTTCCTGCACTATCATTTCAACTGATGGATTTTACAGTATAACTCTGTAATGGTCTCTTAGTCTTCACCTAAATGGGGAACTTTATTAATTGCAATCTAATGTAACTTCATATGTGTGTGTTGGTGGTAACTGGCTTTCAATATTAGAACAATGACTGAATAAACTGAAATATCAGCAGAAACTTCATATTAAAATTAGCCTCCTCATAAGGTTTTGTAAGGAAAGAAAAATGAAACATTATGATTAAAACAGAAAATCGTAGTTGTGATACCTTTGCAGAAATGCATTTTTCTAGTTCATTTGGATACTGAAACCAAGCCATGAATAAATCTCATGTGAGATAAAATTAAAACATAGCCTACAATGGTATAAATAACAGGAAAAGAGTATAAAAAGGTGTCATTGATTGTTTCAGAGACTCATGAAACAGTTTATGCAATCCAGAGAGATTCAGTGGCACTTTACATTGTGTTGGTTTGTGTCTTACTTGATTTTAATTTGCTTCATGTATGGTCACACGATGTTTCCTCCCCAAGAAAGGCTTCTTGGGCACTGCTTTGGATGTGTCAATCTTTAAACTCTGTCAGCTGTTGTAAAGACACCAACCTAGAAGGACTATAGTTTTAGAAAAAACACATACGTGAAAACAGAAGGATGTTGACTTGCTGGTACATGTCCAGAGAAGGGCAACAAAGTTGGTGAGGGATTTGGAGCACAAGCCCTATGAGGAGAGGCTGAGGGAGCTGGGGTCGCTTAGCCTCGAGAAGAGTAGGCTCAGGGGAGACCTTATTGCTCTCTACAACTACCTGAAGGGAGGTTGTAGACAGGTGGAGGTTGGTCTCTTCTCCAAGGCAACCAGCACCAGAACAAGAGGACACAGTCTCAAGCTGCTCCAGGCGGGGTTTAGGCTGGAGATTAGGAAGGAATTCTACACAGAAAGAGCGATTGCCCATTGGAATGTGCTGCCCCGGGGAGGTGGCGGAGTCACCATTATTGGAGGTGTTTTGGAGGAGACTTCATAGAGTGCTTGGTTGCATGGTTTAGTTGATTAGGTGGTGTTGGATGATAGGTTGGACTTGACGATCTTGAAGTTCTCTTCCAACCTGGTTTATTCTGTATTCTATGTTCAAATGTCTCAATGAACATACATTAATCCATAACACCTGAGAGAGTGGACATAGATCACATTGTACTGGGAAATTTTTTGAAGCTGACCTGAACTTCCAGTGCCTGATGAGATAAAAAGGTATATCTGAAGGCACTTTTATCCCATTTGTGGCCAGAAAAAGGAAAAAATTTTGTAAGAGAATTCCGGGAGATGTCATTTAGAAATAGGGAAGGGTCATGATGGAGGCTCAAAGGAAGCTCACACATGGCAGGAGCACTAAACAGAGAAAGACAATACACATGTTCAGTGTGAAACAGCCATCTGAAACTCTAGCCTCTGTGAATTTATGCATACATCCATTTTCAAAGTGTGGTTTTTTAAGTGCTACATTTTACATCAAAGTATCCAGAAGACTGAAACCAAGCAGCTGTGCAAGGTTGTTGAAAATGTCATAGTTTAAGAGGGCAACCAGTGAGTCTCATGACAGAGAGGGCACTTAAAGAGGAGGAGATAAAGTGATCTTTTGCAGCCCCAAAGAAAAGCAAAGCACTGGGATCTGATGATAAGGTCTGAACATGGCAGTCTCAGGAGAGTTTTAAGGCCACTGCAGAGCTTCACCAAAGCTGTGACAAGATTAACAAAAAGGACTTTCAATCTTTATAGCACACTTTGCTGACATTTAATGACACCAAATGTATCCTCTGCCATTGATTTTTATGTGCAGTTTCCTTGAGCAGAATACAGGGCAAAAAAATCCCTAACATATAGAAACCAGTCAGAACTGTTAAGAGTTCAGGTAGGCTCTTTTGTCTTGCACCATCTGCAGGAAGACATGTAACCAAAACTGAATCAACAATGTTGTTGATCCTTGATGCATGAGGAGGCTGGAAGTACTTGGTAAATGCTTCATGCAGGTAAGGTCCTTAATGTATATTTTTCACTAAGTTGTTTGGAGCAGA